>CAEGAF010071342.1:0-17043 GCA_903067075.1 Micropoecilia bifurca | reverse complement strand
TCAGTCATAGTGGATCTGAACTTTGGTTTGATGACCTCAGTATGAGAAACTACAGACTGATAGGAGGAACCAAAGAGCCCAGTAAAGGTAACGGGATATAATTAATTTAATTTCACCTAATTATCGTGGTAGAATTTGCTCAAATTTAATTAGATATATTTGTCCTATTTGATATTGTGACGTTGCTCACAAAGAACGAGGTAATTAGTCCAAGTTTGTCGATTATTGAAAGTTTCACTCTTTCTTGTTTAAGCACACCCATTCCCGTGGCAACTGCCTGCGCCCTGCAAGCTGAGCAAAATTTAGATTAAAAACACAACATTCAGTCGATACCATATCAGGTTTCCAGGATATTTATTTCTCGATTATTATTAATAAGCCTCTCATGAACACAGTGGTGGTTGAGTAGCTGATTTAAACTCCTGCTCTGATCTCTGTCGGTCTTTGAGTCGCTTTTTTTGTTAATGAAACCGAAACGCACTGAATTGCGCAACACCTTGTTGAAACAATAATTACCGAGATGATTAATTTTAACATGTTTTGTTGATTTTTCTATAATTATTATTTTTTAATTAAGCTAAAAACGTTTAGGATCTTAGTGAATATTTTGATAAGCCTATGAGAAGAGGAAGTTCTGGCCTCAGCGTCCTGGCGGCTATCAGTTTGTCACCTGCTGCCGAGATCGACTCAAAACCTTTCCGCGATTGACCGGTCGATCGACGTAATGAGCAGCCCTGGTCTAGTGAATTTTTGCCGATGGGAACGGTGAAAGATCCCTCTCTCAACCTTGTGAAATGGAAGGGAACACTACAGACCGTCCCACCAGAAAAAAAATAAATAAATAAAAATCTGTATGTGAGTGAATAAATTGACTGGAACTGAAGGCTAGATTTGTTTAAAATTCATGATGCTGCGATAAAAGACAATTTACTGTGTCGAAACTCTTCTAGTGCTTCGGTAAGACAGAAACTGTTTCAATAACAATCGTGCAACTCTCACTATTATTACCTGAGTTCAGTCAATCCTCCTCCTCAGCCAGTTCAGTTTCTTTATGAACAACCACTCTGGTAACAGACATGTCAGGATGTTGCTCTTTGGCCTCCTTAATGGCCTGTGCCAGTGCCTGCAGTACCCAAGGGCAGCCACATAGGGGAGACACCGAGCACAACAGGCAGTGGAGGGGAAGGAGGGCAAAATGATGGTGTTAAATAAAGAAAAAAAAAGAAATAAGAAGCATTTAAAAAAACATCAGATGAAAGATCAGTGGACCATTTTACCTTTTTGGGTTGAGAGAATGGCAAATAAGAGGACTGACAGAGTAAAATGGCTTTAAATTAGGAAATTATTCCAACTGGAATCAATTCCCCAAAACACTGAAACTCAAGCTGGTTGTTTTTGCTCAAATTTAGCAAAACTGAACATACATGCAACTTAAAAAAACAAAAAAGCAAGAGTCATGCAGATGCAAAGGCAGTCCATTTTCATTTGAGCTTAAATAAACAGATTTAGAACCAAAGGCGCAAAATCTCTGTCGTTTGGAAGCAAAGACAGCAAATCAAATGAACCGGGAGATCGATAAGCTCAGACAAAAACAAAAACAAAGGAAAACATCCAACAAGGCCAAGACGAAGGGAGAAAGTGATAGGAAGAAGTCGCCCTCTGGCTGCCAGCAACAAGATGCTGACATGTCACCAGAAATCTAAATATCTAACGTTTTTAAATAAAAAAAAAAAAAAATCCCCAACACTTTTACACTTAGATCTTAGAGAGAACCTTTTCACACCTCCCACATCTTGTTAGGTTAAAGTGGCCCATCAAGCTTGCAGCTAAAAACCTTAGAGATGAGCGGAGGGGCTGAGAACCGACCTGGTCGTGGTCGATGTCGCAGTCGCCAGTGATCACGATGCGCTTCTCAATCCTCGTCTCCGAGAGCCCGCCTTTTAATGTCTGGAACAAAACGGAGGACACGACTTTGATGACCGTCACATGTTGTTTATTTGCAAGTGTAATGGCCCGGCTGGTGAGACACATCGCTCAGCCGGAGGCGAAACAGATGAAAGAATTATGGCCTCATTAAAAAAAAAGAAAGAAAAAAATGTAATTAAATATCAGACTGTGCTTCAGTTTAACTTCAGGGTTTCTTCAGCTTTCAATAGGATTTATTTAAACTCAAACAAATGTGCAGTTTTGTCATGATAAACGAGCAGGACCGTGGACAGGAAGTCAAGAACATTTAAATACCCTAGATAAATCGTTTGGAAGAGTCAAAATCTTTTGCACACCAGAGGAAAAAAGCCTGAAAAAGTTCGACTATGATGCTTGTTTGTTGCCGTGCATCATAGTGTCCCTCAGAGTTTTCTCAAAGTAGAGTACAATCTATTGATAACGTCAAAACATGGAACAAAAATATGCATATTTTTCAACTGAAAAAGCAGAAGTTGAGCAAATTTAACAGATAACTTAATGAATCTTAAAACAATGGAAATCATATAAATACAACTTGAAACTTGAGACCCTGACCTCATAAAAAAAAGAAAGAAAAACTAATGTACTGTAAGATTTAAATTCTAGATAATGATACTTATGCTCAACCATAGCAATATGAAAAAGCAGAACAACAACAAATCGTGTTTTGTACCTTGGTAATGTGTGTGGTGGTGGTGGTGCACAAAGACTCAGAGGTGATCGTCTGAGCGGTCATCAACACTCCGGGTTCACCATCACTATTACCATCCAACTGAGGAAAAGAGGAAAACAAAAAGAAATGAGATCGTCGGCTCCACATCAGCAAATTCTTGAACTCATCTCTACAATGCAAGACTTTTTTTTTCTCTCTTTGGATGAAGGAATAAGTGGTGGCGCCAGGCCCTGCTGCTAGAAAAGAAAGCACTTTGTAACACAAGAAATAAAAAGGTTTGCAGTACGTTAAACTAAAGGGTCCCCCCCCCACATTACAAAAAAGTGACAGAGGAAATAAATAATTATAATAATATGAAAAACAAACTCCCTGTGCTTCTCAAGTGTGCACCTGTGCGGCCTCGTATGTGATGGTCTTGGTTTCCGTGTGCACGATGGGCACTTCTTTTGTGGCTATCTCAGTTTTCTGGGCGGCAAACGTGTCTGATATAGTCACCATTTCTGTTTTTACCACAGGCGGCTGGGGAGGGAGGAGAGACAGGAGTGAGCGGGAAGGAGAGACGGTTAATAGGTTTAATACCAGACTGCTTTGGGAACAAATAAACAGATACATGAGACATCTTTGGCATCAGAATTACTTCCAAGGTGGTCGTCACTTTAAAACAAAATTTGAGAGAAGTCGGCTTCAAAGACAATGGCACAAAACAAAAGTGACTTTGTGTGAGTACTGATAATTTACAGTGCCTTGCAAAAGTATTTGTATTTTATTTGTTTTTTACGTGACGCCCCAAAACAAAGCAGTGATTAATAGTTCAAGCTGCAGAGAAATAATATATGGCTAACAATCTAAAATGTATGGTTTACTCTGACGCTCCTAAATAAAATCCTTTTAGAAGTCGGTCACCTAATTATTGAAAAAGAAGTTTGCAGAGTCACATATGAGACTGAGAAAACATACAGAACGTGACCTAATCAAAGAAAAAAAAACCATGCATAATGTTCCTTCTAAACTTCAGCTGCACGCTAATTTGTGCTAGTTTCACACATGAAATCCCTAAAAAAAAAGGCAATGAAGTTGAAGTTTTGAGTACTGTTGCAAGGGACTGTAAGTAAGTGTATGCGTATCAGAAAGTGTAGATTTGTCAACAAAGCGCACACACAAGCACACATGCAATAAAATTCATGCAGGTGGAACGAGAGCTCTTAAACTCGTGCAACGTCATGCCAGGAAAAAGCCAATTACAATCTAGCTAAGAGGAGACGACTAGCAGCTACAGCAGCAGCACCAACCACAGAACTTTCTTGGGTGTCAACATGCAACTCCGAACATGAGACGACACCAACATGAAGGGAACATGAGCCAATAAAGCCAGCAGGGCTCTAATGACTGGAAAACAAAGCGGCTATTGAAATGTAAACAAGGTGGCATTCAGATGAGTGGGTGGCATTTCCAAAGTGCTTGGCAATGGCGATTTCCACAAATACGAGGAGCGGCGCCACTGCCAAACGCAATAAAGGACACACAGGCACAGCTCATAAAGGTGAAAATCAGCATGCAAAATGAAAACACGCACACCTAAAAGCATCTTGCATTTCCCACTTAGGCCCCATTTACTTCATAACACAACGCAGGAGGCAACAGCATCGACACACCAAATGAGTGGCACTAGATCTATGAGGATAAATGGCAGGAAATGTGGCAGAGACATGAATAAGTGTGACTGGGCGGTAAAATAAAGGCGGCTTCTTGAGGAATTTGACATAAACACCGACAATAATGGCGATGAAGTCTTACAGCACGGTCCTAACCGTCTTGAAAAGGTGTTTGTTTTCTCAATATGCTTTCACAGAACGGAGAGGAGTGTGAGAATGTACATGGGGCTCAAAGTTTCACACAAGCAGGAAAAGGAAACTGGAGATGTGAGAAGCAGCGGGAAAAGAAGTGGGTGTTTTCTACGGCTGGCGGGAAGGTTCAAAAAGCCCTGGAGGAGCTCCGCAGTTGGCTTTACCTCAGAGCAACAAATAACCTGCGGCCGGGGATCCACTTCCACCAGCGAGGCTTCTCCGTTCATTTTAGGCTGCTCCGGCTCCTCGGTGGGGCCGGCCTCGGCGCTCTGCTCGGGCAGCATGAGGCCCTCCGGCGCCTCTTCGGGGGTCACCATCGGATCGTCGGTGCTGTCCTCCGTCTCCCGTCCGCTTTCTTTCTCCTCCTGGTCGTCTTTCTTCTCCTCAACCTGCATCTCCTCCTTCTTAGATCCTTCTTCTTCTTGACTCGCTTCTTCTGCAGGCTGGCTGACCTCCGCCGGAAGAGATGGGACAACCGGAGCAGACGCTTGCTGCTGCTCCTCGTCCTCCTCCTTCATCTGCTCTTCTTCTTCCTTCTCCTCTGGTATTTGTGATTGAGAGATGGATGCAGGAACGTTTGGATGGTACTCTGCTTCCTCCTCGCTCTCGCTGTCAGAGGACGCCTTCTTCGGCTTCGTGGGGCTTGCTTCCTCCACCTCTGCCGCCGCCGCTTCCTCTTCGACCTTCACTTTCTGGTCCTGAGGATCGTGCTTGGCGGGCGGGGTGGCAGGAGGGTCAGCCGTAACCGTGACGACCCCGGGTTTGGGGGCTCTGGAAACTTCTTGGATGACAACAGTTTCCTCGATTTCAACTTCGGTGGTCTACACACACGTTCACACGTACACAGAGTGCACAGACACACACGATGAGGTGCACACATATACAACAAACGCAAAAAAAACAAAACAAAAAACACAGAATATGATAATTGGACATAAATTTAAAATGGGTTAACAGAAAAAATATATATACAGAAGAAACATGAGGAAAATAAGATGATGTATAAATAAAGAAAATCCTGCAGGGTTTCTACACGGTTTTTATGAAAAATGTTCATATAAAAGTTCAATAACTTTTCCATAATCAACTTTCCAGCATTCTCTCTTTTACATTTAATTTAAAATAAAAGAAAGAAAGGAAAGAAAGACACATTGAAAGACAGATAGGAAGGAAGCAAGGAAACTAAGAAATTATTAAAAGGGGGAAAAAAAGACAAAGGAGGCAGGAAGGGAACAAAAAAGAAGGAAAATGAAAAAGAAGGAAGGAAGGAAAGAAGAAAAGAATGAATTAAGCAAGGAAAGGAGCGGAGGAAGGAAGGAAGCAACAAAGGTAGGGTGGGGAAAGGAAAGAAGGAAAAGAAAAACTGAGAAAGAAAAAGGAAAAAGGAGAGAAGGAAGGAAACAAAAGGAAAAAATAAAGACGCAATCGAAGAATAAGGAGGAAAGGACAACTTTTGACAATGGGTTAAGGAAAAAAAATCCTGGAAACAAAAATATTTCCTTAAAGCCCAAAAATTTAATTCCATACTTTTCCAGACTGTGTAAGAACCCTCTGCAGTGGATCAAGTTGGAAACGACCGAAGTGGCAATGGGAACATGAAAGCTCAGTTGAGAACAAACGGAGGCATGAAGGAAGCGAAAGTCACGAATGGAAAGCCAAGAGGGGTTACAAAGAAAGTTAGTACCACCTTTGCAGGTTCTTTGGTTTCAGAGCTTGTGTTATCAGCTGAAGCTGCTTCGGTTTGCGGCACACTGACCTGCGTGACAGAGAAGTTAGGACGACAACATCAGTCACACATCGGCGGGAAAGTCACTGTTAGCAATTAGCAACACCGGGGGAGCTTGTTATCACAGAGTAGGGATGGGACCGGCTTTTGTCATCTGCTCTTTCACTTCTTAACTCGTCGTCTCTTTGTCTGTGGGACGGCTGTTCTGCACAGACACTAAATTCACACGTGCACAGCAGGAACTCGGCGAGCAAAAACAGGATCAAAAGAGGAAAAGAAATGAATTTCACAGAAAAAAAAGAATTAGATGGTACAGAAGATTCTTTTTTTTCATGCATGGCAATGCGTTTCTTTTTCCATTTAAAGAAGCTCCAGCAAACAGGCACACAATACACATTAGGTTCTTCCCCCTTCTTATTTTAGCCTCTGTGAAAACAGCTGCTTCACATCGAACTGTCTTCAACATCAGAGAACGTCTGGGAAGCAGATTTGGCACATTGTAGAAAATTTGCATTCCTTTACCGCCAGAAATGACAAACCCTTGCACTTCACAGCTGTTAGTCGATTTAGATCAAATTAATCCTGAAAATAGTACATCAACAAACCACTGTGGATTAAATGCTCCCAGACGCAAATTAATTCATGCAACATCAGCAGCAGGTTTTATATACACATCTGCCAAGCAGCTTTAGTCAACTAAAGCATTAGAAGGTGTCAGTTCACTTTCAAGCTGGTCAACTGAGAGGAGGTATATATAAAAAAGAAAACAAAAGACATAGCTAAGAAAATAAAGATAAATCTCACAATGGTTGGACTAGAGATGACCCCAGTATGAGCTAATGGTCCAGAGTACAAAAAAAACTAAACTCAGCTCCTCATACTGGTTGTTTTCTCAAAAAAATAAGTTATTTCCACCCTTTTTAATGACATTTACAGTAAATAAGAGACTGTTTTAGGTGCTACAGTATAGTAGAAAGGAGTTGAAACACAACTCAATAAATAAACAATAAATAAACTCAAAAATCGTATCACGTTAGCCTCTTCCACCAAGATTTTAAATTAGACTGGGATAAAGTAATATTTTACTCCACATACTAAGTCAGACTGTAAGAACATATGAATCTTTCTCACCCTTAAACCCTTTGAATTAAGAAAAATACATCATCCCTGTCCAATTGGGACCATGCAAAGTAAACTGACACCTTAATGTTTAGTACCAGCAGAAGCACCTCAGTGGCAGAGAGTGCAGAAACAGGATGAGACAAAGAGGAACTGCAGACAGCAGTGGGAGCGGCAGCAGCTGAACATGTGGTCACAGCAGCCTCTAGTGGCGGTTCTGGCACACTGCAGGCCGCCGAGTAAAATTCAGCAGCGGCGCGTCTGCTGAGAAGCACCGAAGCTATTTCGTCTTCGAGGCTCTACGGCAAGAGACGCACACAAAACAGCAGTGGTAGAGGGTTAATGGAGAGCTGAAGAGAAAAACTATAGTTTTCAATCACTTATCAGAATCAAAGTTTTAGGAGAAAGCAAGATGAAACCCACATGCTGTCAAAAATGAAACAGAGCATTAGTCGAGATAACCATGGGTAAAAAAAAAAAAAAGGTAGATGAGTTAGGAAAGTTAAGTGTCAGGAACAGTCGCTCAATTAAGCGAGAAGTGCTTCCACTAAAATCCAAAACAAATAACGTTCAACTATTAAACACAATGGAGGACCAACCTGTACATAGAAATACAGTTAGTTTGAGTTCAACTAACACAACAACCGCAGTGATCATCAGCGGACTTAATGGCTTGTCGAGAGAGAGAGACATCCGGACGGACGTACCACTTGTTGCTGCTGGACGCGTATCGTAGCAGGAGAGGAGGTGAGACGTTTCTCCCACTGGTTGGGCTGGGGAGGAGAGGGAGGTGGCGCCTCCATAAAGGAGCGCTTGAGCTGGCTAATGCTAGCCTGGTGTTTCAGAACCTCGTCTTGGGTCTTATCGAGGTCCTGATGGGGACGGACAGGATACGGGGAATGAAGGATTTGGAGGAAAACAGGGGGGGTGAGTAAGTGGGAAAAGGATGAGTAGAAGGAGTGAGGAGAATGGGAGGAAATCAAAGAAGGATAGAAGTGGGGATTTGATGAGTTTCCAAAAGAAGAAGATTAGAAGAAAAAAAAGAAGAAAATGCAGCTTCAACGGTGGAATAGTGAGATGATGAGGTAGAAATGTAACAGGAAAGAGCAGGAGAGAAGGTGGTTGAGGAGGGAGGGGAAAGATAAAAGGAGAAGGAAGAAGGTGGGACAACATTGTTTACAGAAATAATCTGTCAATCTAAAGAGCAACAGGATGGAGGGCAGGCTTCACTGAAGCTTTTTATATGGTTAAAGAAAACTGGAAATCCAGACTTCAGTGAAACGGGGCCTCCCAACTTGTCTTTTTTCTCCATTAATGAGGTCATAACAGCATGGCTGAATGTACAACATGGAGCTGGTAGTAATTCACTTTACTTAGTTTGTCCATATATATATACGGGTTAATATGTAAATAAATATTTATACATTTCTTCTCATTTTACTTTTTGTCAATCTGAAATGTTTCAGATTGAACAACATTTTATGAGTAAAGCTGAAAAGTAGTTTTTACATTTAGTTTTGTTATAAAAATGAACTAAACCAACGTGATCTTTGAATTTTTTTTTAAAGGCAAAAATAAAAAACACCATCTGTGGGTTTTCAGTCAGTAAATTAACAAGAGATCCCCCATTTGAACCATTTAACTCTAAAACTATCAAAATACTCTGTGGACTTCTCAGCCCAATGGCAGTCGATCACCATCAGCCCCAATTTGTACAAACAGGCGTTGTCTTTTAGTTTGTTATCCAACCACACACGTCTCTGCAGTGGCAGCCAATCACGAGAAATCAGGAAGGAAGCTCCTTGTGCAGAGGCAGAGGTTAGTGAGGTTAGACGCAGCTGCCTGGCAATAATCAAACTCTTTGACCAATCAAGGACTGAGAACAAAAACAAGGTAAAAACACAGCCACAAAACAGCACTGAACATGCACAGAGCATGCATTATAGTGGCGTCAATACGCCACACATCCTATTCACAAAGCAGCCATTGTGAACGCTCGGCCTGGGAAATTGTTTCTAGATGAGCAAGTCTCTTATGTGCTTTTGTGTCAAAGCACATGAAACAAATAGTTTGCATTTCACACATTCAGATCCAACTCCCCCTTTACTGGCCAGAATGCTGGTACACTTTACCATGGGTATGGTAATCGAAGTACAACATAAGGGCGTTGTTGATCAGAATAGCTGCTGCGCAAATAAGGACATTGAGCAATGAAAGGTCTTCAAAACAAAGTTTTTCAATGAGACGGGATTTGCTGAAAATCTGCCAAAAGCTGAAGGAGAGAGTAAAACGTCCACACGCCGGCATGCACACAGAGCCTGAGAGTGCGAGAGGGCAGCGGTCTTGTACGGTAGTCCAGTAAAGACCGGGCTGTAGCTCTGATGGCGTTAGAGAACAAGTAGGAACACGGAGATCTGGTTTTCAGCCATCAGTCGACGCCAGTACCAACCTCCAACATTAAATTACTGTGCCTCACATAAATATTGTCCCCATGCACTCTCAATGGACTCTGGAAGGCAGACATACAGCACAAAAATGCAGAAAATTAATGAAAAAAATGTAAATAAACTCAAATGTGTAGAGGAAATAACAGAAACTAATTTGACTTAAAAAATATATATAACTATAAATATCCCAAACTGACAAAAATAAAAATAAAAAAGTTGGTCATGGGTGCAAGAACAAGACATTTTTCTGATGATCTGAGTGCTGTACCCATGCCGCTGAAGCGTTTCGAAAAACCACGACACCAACAGACATGCACAGAAACCAACAAACCCCAGCGTGTTTTCAGCAATCCCAAAATGATGTAATGAACCACACACACACACACACACACGCACGCACGCACGCACGCACGCACGCACGCACGCACAAAGCAAAACCCAAACACAATCTGCGAAACTGAAAGCCACAGCAAGAAATTAAAAAGAATGGTTGAAAATGCCCATTCTCCATCGGATTTTACAGCTCAACCTCTGACTGGATTTGTACTATTAGATTTTATCTGATCTCTTTAGGGCAACGTCAACCATCAAGCCAACCCGCGTGAGCGGAGAAAACCACTGGCACAATCATATCACCAATAACAGCGTTATGAACCTGAGAGGGGGCAGGCTCAGCACATCCAGGTGACTGTTGCTGGGGTAAAAGTCAAGGAGAAAGGACAGGTTAGGATTACAGCCTCTGTAGGTCTTGTACCATAACACCAGGTTTTGAATTAGCGTGTTTAATAAATAGGTCTTACAGACCTGGGAGGGGATGGCTTCCACATCGGCGGGGCTCAAGTCCACCTCCTTAGCCTTCAGTGTGGCAGACATGGGAGGTGGAAGTCAAAACGAAAGGGGAAATGAGTAAAAAAAAAAAAAAAAAACGGTGACATGGATGATGAGAAAGGCCTGTTCCCCTTGTGTTAGACACTTCTGGTCACGTGAAACTATATGTAAAAACTTTAGGATGATTAGTACGCAGAGGCTGCAACAACTTGCTTTCAAAAAAAGACTTAAAGTTTTCTGCAAGTGTGGATTAAGCTGATTTATTCTGTCTTAATAGATTTTTATGTGCAACATCAAAAACAATTAAAAACTATTTTATTCACCAGGAATAAGTCTTTTTTTTCTCTAGATGAAGTAAAGGGTCTTCATAAAAATGTTTCGAGTTTTAAAGTTTCTATAGGGGGCCCACCAAATGTGTTACATATATGCATGGTCCGGTTAGCGGGAATCGAGGTAAATCACAGCTTTGGAACAGCTAAATCTGCGACTAAGCCATTTCTTCTCCTTTTAGAGTGATGCCAAATGTTTTCTTTGTCTGTATGAAGAAAGAAAACTCTTGTCAACCTGTTAATGCGCATTGCCTGTTAGTTGTTGTAGGAAATATCAGGAAATGTCGGGTCTTTGAGATACATGTGTACGGACTGACTGACCATCTGGGAGATTTAAATGGCTTATTATATGAGCGCACAATATAAAGTAACCTTATAATAGTTTTTGCTTTTTTCATGCAGTGATCTTCTCGCGCCGGCCCATGCCTATATATAAACAAATGGATGTCCATTTGTTTAATATCCAAGAGCTAATAAATGCTGAGTGAGAACATTGTAAAAATAATTCAGATTTTTAAATACTACACTTTATCTATTCTGTTAAGTTACTGTACAGTGTGTTCAACATGTGTCTGTTTACTTTAGTCAAAAACAGCATCTAAAAGCCTTACATATATCTACTTACACTATATAATTATTCTTCATTTAGATACTTTTTTTTATAGTTTTACTTCCTTAAATAATGTCATAAACTTCATTCTTTACTTTGGAAAGATTAGAGTGAGGTGCAGGGAAGCTAAGAGGAGGAGGATATATCAGGAGGTGCTGTTCGCAGGGAAAAACAAAAGGAGGAAACATTTAGGTTTATACGATGTTTACATTCTCACAAAGGCTGAAAAAAAAAGAATTTAAATGGAAAGTGGGGTAGGATGAGAAATCTGAATGGGTAAATTTATGCCGCAGGATCACACATCTCCTGGGTCCAGCCCGTGCCTCCGTGGTGCCTGGCGTGAGGGTGGGTGTGTGTCGGTGTGAGGGCGGAGGCGTCCTGGTCTGCACCGGAGCTTGAATTACGCTCGCTGACAAACACGGGCAAAAGAGTCTTTCTTCGACTGGAGACGGCCGTCTCCAAGTAGGACAGGGTCAGGCCGAGGGGTGTGGCTAAAATCAGGGCTAAAACGACCGACTGGCTCGCTGTCAGCATCACGATGAGCAGGAAAAGTGCTAAGAGGCATGGGAGGAAGAGAGGGGAGGGGTTTAGGAGGTAGCGATGGACAGATGCAGCGAAGCTAGAAGAGCGGAAGGTGGTAAGAGGACGAGGATGACGGGAAGAAAAGGGAGAAAGCAAAGAGAAGGAGACAATCTGAGGGCAGGGGATGGAGGATACTTTGGGAAAATGTCGCTGCTTTGCGTATAAAGGCAGAGTAGTGACGAACTTCTTGAGTTTTAGTGGGAGATGTGTCAAAAATGCCAGAAAACGAGCCCACTGAAATGCTAAACAGCTCACAATTTGACGTAATCTAAATCCAGCTAGGTTGAAAGGTGAATATTTAGTGCCAAAAATGTTAAAATAAATGTTCAGCTTCTCTCCTAGCCCTGTAAATATCTTCCTGGGCAGACACCTGCTTTCATTCTTGCTTAAAACCGAGAGGAAGCACAAGACGAAGGAAGCTAATTTAACCACACCCTTCAGAGAGAACCACTGCCGCAAATTTGCCCAACCAGCTGTTGCTGTGGTGACACCCTCCTCGTATTTCACAAGCTCCGAGCTGCATGTCTGGGAGGCAGAGACTGGGTGGGAGGATGGAGGGGTCTGAATGAGGTGTCCAAGATCAGCCAGCTGCTGATCGGTGAAAAGCGAAAGAGTGTTTGAGGGGAGGCTCCACAACGAGCGTGCGGCGTCCGCGTCCTCGGCTCGGTCGTCATCCTCGGAGATGTCGGAAAGGGCGCGGTCGAGCTCGGAGATGGAGTCGAGCGAAGGGGGAATGGAGGAGAGTGAGGATGATGAGGAAAACGAAAGAGGGAACATGAAGATTGACTAATCGGTGGGAAGTGAAGGTGAGGGAAAATGTACATGGGAAATAAAGCAAATAATATAAAGGAGGGAGAAAAATACGTACACGCAACGATAAAGTAAAAAAAAACAAAACAGAAAAAGCGAGGTATGGAAAAAAAAACAAAAAAACAATTGAAACGACAAACCAAAATAAGCGACAGGCATGTCATGACAAGAAAATATAAAAATCATGCCAGTGGGATATTGGAAAAGCAAAATTAAAGGGAGTGTTTGTGAAGGGAAAAAAAAGAGAAAGGGAAAGAAACATAACATTAGTCAGTGAACGACACGACAGGACACGACAGCTTCAAAGTGAACATAGCGGGGCAGAGCAAAGTGCAGAAAGTAGAGGGCGCAGGAGTTCACAGAAACTGCCAACAAGGGCGTCACCAGCGAGAGACGGGAGGCGAGTGAGGATCAGGAGGGAAAGGGTAACAGTGAGGGAAAAGGTGGTGGGACAGGAGCCATGCACTGCAAACAGGATCCACTCCTGTGAGGTGGCTTTAGGAGGGCGCAGTGCCCCCTTGTGGACATGTGAGTGCATGGCAGTCCAGGTAAAAATCAAAGCATTTAGTGACTTTATCAGTCAATTAACAGATATGCATCTGCCTCCAGATGCCATATTGACAACATGTGTAAATGGAAATGTGTGTGCTTATCTCATACTAACAAGTTTAGAAAAATAAAGCCTTAAATCTGAGTAAATTTATAAAGAGGAAATAAATAGCATGTCAAAAGATTTTCATTTTTCAAAAAGGCACACCTATAACTCCTAAAAATAAATGTAACCAAAACATTTCTTTTCATTAATAATTTGAATTCAATATTGATTTAAAAAAAAATAAATTCATATTTATATATTTTTTTCCTACTGTAATTTCGATTTTGGGATTCACAAGTTGATCAGAACTTATGGATGGCCTCCTTTTTTCCAGAGCTTGCTTAAGCTCATCTCGCTTAGCCACTCTTCAAAATGGGAAAACTAGAAAAATGTGTAGATCAAGTAAGGCAGATATTTCCAAAAGAAAATAGCTGCAAACCTAAAGTTGCTCATATTTACAGTCAGAGCAATGGTCAAATAGAGCCTTTTATGTCCTACCATCACAAATGTAAACACATGCCGCTCGTTAAATCTGATGAGGCCTTAGCAGAAACAGTTTTCTTTAGATAGATGATTCTGAGGTTTCTTTTACAACAACCACTTCATAGGAGCGTCTGTAGATTTCTCATGATATATTTAAAGCTTGATGGAATCCAATAGTTGTTTGGCCCAAGATGATGTGAAGTCTTGTATTGAAACTGACATCCTGAAAACAAATACATTAGTGTTGAACTCTTGTTTGTTAGAGGTCTAAAGGATTTTCAGGAAACACCAGGAACAAGCAAAGAAAGTCAGACATTTTCACTTTTCTTGTTTACCCCAGAAGGCAGTAAAAAATGTTCCAAACGACAATATTCTGGCCCTCGATTTGGGTCTGTTCAAGTCCTCCCTGTGGCAGTTTATGCTTTTTGAGGTAGTGGACAGACAGTCAATTTAAAGAAGTTGACAAAATCTGCAAAATAATGCTTTTTTCAGTGCTCAACAAAGAAAGTGTCACCTTGTTACTGATTTCAGTTATTTGAGAAATTTCACAGCTACCGTTGCACCCACAGAAACAAGAAAAACGTCAGTATTAAAGTTGTCTGAAAACACTGGAAGATCTTTTCTGCTTTAATATTTCCCTTTCGATGGGATTTTGATGAATACACACCTTGGAGTCAGAGTGAAGCTCTAGACGGTGATCCCGTCCGTTCTCCGCCGTCTCACTTCCAGCCTCAGTTATGCTGATCACCGGTGCTGAAGAGGCAAAAAAAAGAAAAGAAAAGAAAAAACACAACGGAAATCTGTTGGTTATCCGACAGTTTAATTTGCGTTTCCAAAGGAGCGAGAACATTGAACTGTAGTAAAACAATCTGTCCAGGAGGGGTCGCTGTAAGGCAGGTGAACAATGCAACCGACAGGAAACGGAGGCAAGCAGCTGCAAAAAGTGGAATCTGTAAACCAAATGTGGGGAAACCACAGGATAAACGGTGTGTTCTGTTTTTAAAGACAATAAATGATTGTGATCCTACGAAAATGAACACAGCTCCAAGATAAGGCAAGGTGACTTCGCACTTGCTGACTGCCCTAGAGGCCGGAGTCGCGTTGTCACATTACTTTACATGCTGAGAATCTTGTTCTTTTCAATAAACAGAGCATTCTTTATTTTCTTCTTTCCCTTTCCCTCGCTCTCTCTCTCCCTGTGTGACAGGAAACAGATGCTCCAGCTATTTCCTGTATCTGCTCCGACATAGAGCGTTTCAGATCCATTTTGAAAAAAAGATATTCAGACGCAAACTTATGAAATTTTAACTGTGCTTCATGCTCGACATTCCTCTTGTGATGCGCATTTCCTTCAGTTGAGATGCTCTTTAAAAAAGGCGCTCGTTTCCTCACATGCGGATACCGCGTGCGTTACCTCCGTCCAGGCTGCGGCTGATGCGTTTCGAGGAGGTGCGTTCAAAGCTGGGTGCGGGTCGGTCTATGAGGGAACTGGCCAGCCGGGTCTGGGCCTGCGTTCGCCCGCTGTAGCGAAACTTGGAACCCAGTGTCAGAAAGCGGGCCTTGGTAGGAGGCTCCGGCGCGTTTAACCTGGAGATGGAGGGAGAAATGGAGCAAGAACAAAAGCGTGTTGAGTGGTCTCCTTTGAAAAAAACATCTTGTAGTTACTTTTACAGGTGCGTGTGATTGAGGGAAATGTCTCCTTGTTGTCAGACTGGATACTGAAGCTCATGGAGAACACACTCAAAAGTGTGCACTTGGATTTTCTGTCTATGTTGTGTATGAGTGTATTTTATACATAAAGCGCCATCCTATAGGACAAACATGCAAGTTCGTCTTGAGTCAAATAAAGTTCTTCAAACTCTACGTTGCTCATTTCATTGCATCTCACTGTGAACGTATATTTGTCTTTTTACCTGAAGAAGCTGTGGTTTTCTACGCAGACCTTCCACAGCCTTTTAGCAGATCGGTGATTCTGGAGCTTGAATCCCACGGTGCTCTCAAACTGCTCCGTCTGTCAAAGGAGCAAAATGGCAGGAACACGTTTTCTTTTGTTTTGCAATGTATTTATTTCAGTCATTTTAACCTTTCCATATAGAGCAATAAGCACACACAATGTAGAAAACTAAATAAGTAAGCAAAGAAAAAAAAACAAGACAAAACTAGTAAAAACACAGTAAAACCTAAATTCCTGATAATCAATTTCAAGAAAGTGTAAACCAAAAACAGTGTAAGTGAAAGCTTATTATACCTTTATTTATCAAAATCAAAACAAATCTTTCCTGCATATTTTTCAAAACATCTAAGGACTGCAGTTGAGTCTGTAGACAAACTCATAAAAGAAAATAAACAATCATAAACAAGACTTACTGTATTTGCTTAGCAAATTATTTCTATACTTTGTTTTTATCTAAAGAGTAAAAAACACAACTTTAACTCCTCACAAGAATTATTCCACACCTAAAGCCGTCTAACTGAAGAACCATTTTTTAATATTTGTCCTGTAATTTTTTAAACAGACTCTCCTCTCTTACGTCACATTTATTCCACATGCCGTTCTATATGTGCTCTCACATGTCAGAAGTTAAACAAAATTCATCCCGACAACCTTAAAAGTACTTTACATTCATCCATCTATCAGTGTGTGTGTTTATTACAAACCTCTCCTGGTCTGATCTTGATGTAGAAGTTGTTCCTCTTGTACGATATCTTGAGTATTTTGGGCCAAGCAAACCGATTTATCCGAAGCCTGTCTTTGTACACCAAGAGCCCGTTGGCGCACACACCCAGCATGATGTCCACTCCTTCTGAATCCTGTCCCAGTCAGACAGAAAAGTAGAAAATGACTCGATGAGGAGATTATGTATTCTTCTGATATAAATGCCTGCAGTACGAACAAACCAGATCATGCCGTTCATCGACTGATTTTTAAAGTAGTCTGTTTAGGGTCAGCAGAAATGATTACACACACACACACACACACACACACACACACACACACACACACACACACACACACACACACACACACACAC
>CAEGAF010071325.1:0-16058 GCA_903067075.1 Micropoecilia bifurca | reverse complement strand
TGATCTGTCTCGGGGGTTTAAAAAAAAAGAGCAAAAAACAACATATATATATATATATATATATATATATATATATATATATATATATATATATATATATGTCACTGAAATTTAATGCAATTTCAGTGCATTAAATTGGTACTTTATTTGACAACAAATCAAAGTAGTGCAGAATTACAAAGTTTAATGTTTTCTACAGATAAAAATAAGGAGCATTCCCACCAGCCCTGTTCGGTCCACTTTAATTAAACTTTAGTTCGTTTAACTAGAAGGTTTGCTTCATTTGGGGAGGTGTGAATGCGCAATCAAACTCTAAACTCGACCAAAAAAAAAAGCTAATTTTGGTCAACCTACAAACCAAGGTCTTGATTCGCTTGAAGTGAAGTCTAGTGCAGTTCGAATACATATATGAAAGCCAAGCGGACCAGAGACGCTTCAAAAGCAGGAAGCAGACCACAGCATGTGGTTTTAAGGGAAATCCTACAACCACTAAGCTCTGAAACCACTCCATTTGAGCTTACATTTTGAAGGAAGTTGCATTTATTGTCTTCTTTTGAGGTTTTTGTGTCATTTCCTTCAGTGGTTCTTGGTCCAGTGTCACCAATGATGAGGGGAGTAGACAGGTTTTTCCAAGGATTTGGGTCGTTTGACACAGAGCAGTGTGAATGCCACAGCTGAAGATGTAGCAGATGTTGCAATTTTGGTCCCCAATTAAACCAAGCCTTCTGGACTATCAGATTTTTTAATCTACATTGAGCCGACTTTATTCTTTAATCAAGCCCAGTGCAACCAACTATACTTGGATGTCAACTCCTGTGCTTCATTTAATTTCAGTATAAATTCAGGTATTCTATGTGGACCTCATAGTTTTCATTGGTAAGCAAACAGCATCATGGAGACCAAGCAATAAAGCAGATAAGACAGGAATAAAGATGTGGGGAAGTTAAATGCCAGGTTAGGTTATAAAACCATATCCTAACAACATGAACATTCCACATTTAACATAAAGACAACAGCTGAATTATCAGCAAATAATGTAAATTGGAGAGTGGTGGAAGAAAATGTGGAAAAGTAGCCAGTTTGTACTCCAACAACCTAATAAAGAGACAGTTCACAACATAGCCCTCAGAAAGAGGCAGAGGCAGCGTATGTCTTCATATCAAAAGCTGATAGACCAAAATGCTTGCAACTACAATTGCAGTGACTTGTTGGCTAAATACAAATTTATGCTACACAGTTTTGTGTGGCATGA
The DNA here is from genome assembly GCA_903067075.1 of Micropoecilia bifurca. Taxonomy (NCBI): domain Eukaryota; kingdom Metazoa; phylum Chordata; class Actinopteri; order Cyprinodontiformes; family Poeciliidae; genus Micropoecilia; species Micropoecilia bifurca. The sequence continues at coordinate 14,806 of CAEGAF010071325.1, read as the reverse complement.
ATCTGATAAAAATATGTTAAAAAAAAGCTACCAGATATTTTTGTCTGTACATGACACCACATGTTTTTATGCATGTTTATTAAGCCAGCCTTCTTCCCAACCTCCCTGACAGGTTACATGCTGTGGTGGGAGGTGCCTAGTGTAAAGTCAAGCCGAGTGGAGCGCGCCGTGTCCAACTCCACCCTGGAGTACCAGCTGAAAGGTCTCACCTCAACCACTGCGTACAGCATTCAGGTTGCAGCGCTGACGGGTGCAGGACAGGGCGTGGTCACGTCTTCCACCGTGTCCACCGGCGTCCCACCAGGTGCAGTAAATAAACAAGAAAACATACCTGAGCCTGTAAAAGTGGATGTTAGAGTCAGTATTCTTGTGGTGTGTGTGTCCTCTTGCGTGTGGCTGTGTATGTTTGCGTGTGTGGGTAGGTGTGCGCGTGTGTGTGCTTGCGTGGCAAAGTAAATATGAGCGATGAGCTCTCATGAAGCTGTTGTCATTCTTCAGGCTGATAAGTGGCTGTTTCTGTGCCTCCATGAATCATCACCCACACAGCCGACACACGCTTTCGCATTCTCACTCAGACAAAAGTCTGCCATTTACTGCAACTCAGTCCTAGTCATTTTACTGTTTGTGTACTGTGTGCAAGGTTGCTTTTTTGGCATGGCAAGTTCATGGGACTCCCCAAGTTGCAGTTATACATTAGAACTGATTAGCTACAGAAAAAAGATGCAACAATTATTTGGGCAGGACATGAAACAATCAGAAGAAGGTTTAACAGAGCGAATCATGCCCAGATGGAAAATGCAAGTAAATGCAATTTTCTTAGAAGAGAGGACCAAAGTCTCTGACAAATGGACTGTGTTGGACTGTGTGGCAGTGGCAAAGAATGGATGGGGAGAAAAAGCCGGTCCTCGTGCAAGCAGGAATTTTGTCCCAATATTATCTAATGACTAATTTATGAGTAAAAGCAGAAAAAGTGAAAGCAAGATGGATACAGACAGTTCTTAGATTCAGAGGTTATTGATTAATTCATGAAAGCAAAAGAAAGAGAGAGAGAAGGATGAAGGATGGAAGATTAAGAAAAATAACTAGAGAATGAACAGAGAGAGATGGGAGCAATCCACCAAACATAGATTCCACTCTGGTTTACTTATTCATGAATTCATGGAGTTGAGAAAATTTTGTCATTCATCTAAGCCAGGCAGCTGATAAACATTTTCAGATTATGACCTTTACAAGTTCACTGAATGAATTTGGAGAAGAGTGGTGACATTTGGGTGGGAAATTCTCTGGTGGTTCACACAAATGGTGCTCAGGTCAGATGTTTACATACAACTCAGGGTAGACATGAAGGCTATATTTGGTTTGAGCTTTAAATGATCTATTTTAAATGTTAACCTCAGTATTTTTATGTCTTTATGGTCATTATCCATGTAAGAAAAAAATATTTCCACTTGGCTTCTGTAGTCTGTTGTCCCTGTGTAGTCCCTGTTTGCTTTATGGTAAACCAGATTCTATTATCACTAATGGCTTTGGGAATTTTATTTGTGAGGCAATTTGCTTGCCTGAATGGACTAATAAACATCTAATAATTTACTGATATTCCATGATGTTTTTAGGAATAGTAACAGGGTTTCCCCCAGAACACTTGCTAAGCCTGGTGGTAGGGGGGATATGGCAGCCCTCAAAGTTTCTGTACTAAAAAAAAATAAAAGGAATGGTGCCCAGTTCAGTGTATCAACTATAAACCCTATGGTTGAGTAATTAGTATTTTTTTTTCATTAATTTTTGCATTTTGTGGTGTACAGAAAGCAATATCCTGAAATATTTGCTGAAATTCCAAACATTCAGTCTCGGTCTTGGTCTTGAAAGAAACGTTCTGCACTCCATCCCTGGTAGCAATACTGGACTTGAACAGTTTGCAATTCAAGACTTGAAAGTTTGTGATCCTGGACCTTTTACCTCTTTTTCTTGGACATTTAGGGCCTAATGATTCAAGCTTGAACTTCGTTGGGAATTCCAACAAAAACATTGCAGGCGCAGGTGAATAATCAGTCCACTTTGAAAAAGAAGTGGTTCAAAAGCACTAAGCACTAAGATAAAATTTAGAACATTACTTCAAGCTTATGATGACTGTGAGTATTTGACTAAAACAGTTGAATTCAGACTCAGTCAAGCAATAACTGAGTCACTTTACAACTTTCTGTTTTTAAGCCTTAGACAGCATTTTATTGAAGAAATGGCCTTTACAGATGTGTTAATGTCATGTTCAACAATGATGGCACTTCAGACTAAATCACTGGATTACCGTAAATCTTTAAACCTCAAGTGTTAATCAAATGCATCACAGAAAACTGCTTCTGCTGTCTTTGTTGTTGGGCTGCTGAGTGCAGACTAGATTGTGTTTTTCAGTTTTATTGACAGAAGCAAGCTGTCAAGTGTTTGATTCATTAGCACTAGATTTTAAAAACTGTTGTCATACATGGCACTTGCATAACTAATGCCAATTTCATTCAGCAGCTGTCAGTTGTCTGTTCGGGGGACTTGCTGCAAATTATGTGTGGCAATTGAAAGTCTGACATCTAAAAACCATTTATATGAATATTTAGCTGTGGCTGAATTGTGCATATGAAAGAGCTTATTGTTGCTGTCCGATTTATTCCCAGTTATATAAAGCACAGTGTGGAGGAAATAATTGTTCCCATGTTGTTGTTGTTGTTGTTCTGCCCCAGCCTCAGAGCAGCTTTCAGTTTTAATGTGACAGAAGCAGCTATTCAATGTGCAGTCGGTGCTTTTTTATCAGCAGTGTCAATGAACAAGCGTGTGTTACATCAGTGAGGCTATTGTCACATTTTTTTTGTACTGTTAGCTAAATCTGTTTCCAATTATTCTCTCCTCCTGTTATTGATAGCCTGAAGCTTGACGTTCAGGTGTTTACTATTTTTCTATAGAAAAACACCTGCTATCCCCAGTGTACTGGGGATAGCAGGTGTTGCTTAATTGTGTTTCCTGACAGCTAGTTCAAAAAAGAAGCTTTTCATATTCTGTGGTATAGGTTTGAGTTTTTTTGCCTTAGAAATATTATGACATGATATCCGTGTTCATGTCCTGGGGTTGCTCAAAGGTCACCCTACCCCCTTTACCTGCAGGGGTGAAGGGGGAAACCTCTACCTCTCTCTTTAGTTTCTCTTTTCCACAACCTTTCACCAATCTACCTCCAACACAACATCAGTGATCTTTCATTGCAGTTACACATTTTATATCATTTCAAGTACATCATCAAAATCACAGCTATTACCTCTTTAGCTTCTTTGATTTAGCACTAATTTACAATATTATGATAACCATAACTTATTAGGTACTCTTATAATAAACATAATTTGAGTTATTATTAGTGTTCTTTTGAAAAGAAAATAGGAATCATCCATTATTCTAATCATTTGAAAATAAAGTGGCTGCACAATGTTGAGGTTGGTAGAGCTGTTGCCGGGCTGGGTTCAATTCCTGGCCCGGATCTTTCTGCATGAAGTTTGCATGTTCTCCCTGTGGATATATGGGTTTTCTCTGGGTATTCCAGTTTCCTCCCACAGTCCAAAAACATGAATGTCAGCTTAACTGCCCTATCCAAATTCTCCCTAGGTGTGAGTGTGTGTGTCCTGTCTGTCTCTGTGTTGCCCTGTGACAGACTTGGTGACCTGTTCAAGGTGACCTCACCTCTCACCCGGAACTTTTGCTGGAGAGGCACCAGCACCTCCTGACCCCACTAAGGGACAATGGTGTAAAGAAAATGGATGGATGGAAGAAACAAAAGTTACAGTTGTTCATTCTTACAAGTAAAACCATAGTAATAAGTATTTTGATTCGTGTCTTATTCAATTACTCCATTTGTTTAGACTTCATTCTTTAAAACTTTCATGCATTGAAATAAGGAGTAGCCTGAACTATTTTATAAATCTACAGGCTGTAAACTTACTCATCTTTTTTCAGGAAACCTGGTGTTCCTATTTCATGGCTTTGTAATTCTCTCTATGCCTCACTATGATTTCTTATGATTAAATACAAAAAGAAATAGAATTAAAGCAAAGTTTCCATGAGACAAAACACAAAAAATACAACTTGACCGATTTTATTGAAGTTTGAGTCTACCGAAGTTTGAGTTAATTTTCAATGTAACTTCATGTTACATGGGATGAGCTCAGGGCTGAGCTCAGGTTTTCTTGACAACGTGAAGCGGACCTCCAAGGCATTCTGGGTAAACATAGGCAAAACAATCAGGCTGGTCTCATGCTGATCAGATTGTTGAAGATTGTTTGACACATTTGCAAAAGAGAACCACTAAACCAACACTGCTCCCTTTTTATTTACATTTTGTTAAAAAGGAGGTACCCTCAGTGCCATGTTTAGATGTTTTTGTGTCGTTTTGGTTCTTGGTGCAGCGCCACCACAGGTGGGGAGGTAAACAGATTGCAATATTGGTCCCAATTGAACTGAGCCTACCAGACCATCAGTAGATTTTAGTATGTTCCCTGTCTGCACCATTCTGGAAACTTTGTCGACTAGACATAATTTCTCTATGGCAACCAAATTCCTGAACCCTCTTACAACTGTCATGAAGTGTGTGGTGAGGAGAGACGCTAAGACCCAGATATAATGATGATTTATTGAAGAAGAGCTCACAGAAACAGGCAGCACCAGGAAACAAGCGCACAGCTAACACCGGTAGCAACTGTTACTCAGAGGACTGAAAAACGAGCTAAGCTAGACAGGACTTAATCGGTTCTACTGGCGAGCCGACAGAACAACCACTGACATGCAGTAGACAAAGACATACATTTGACAAAGACCCAACCCGACAAGGAACACAGCCAACAGGGGAGACTAAATACACGAGGTAATCAAGGGAATGAGACACAGCTGGGAAACAATTAACGGGGAAAACCAGAGACAGAGACTCACAGGGAGCAGGACTACACAGAGAACTCAAAAGTAAACACACAGAAACAGAGATCCTGACAACAACCTCATTCACTCCCACTACTTTTCTGTAAGATCAAGGTTTAGGGCCCCCCTAAACTGAAAAGCATTTTTGCAAAACAAGGTGTCAGTTTCAACGACATCTGAGTTTATTCAGATGTTTATTCTCTTAGAAACACATGCAACAGCTGTTTTTACTCCCTCAGGCCAGTAAGTGGCTCTAAACATAAAATATGTGACACAAGAATTGCAAGCAACAAAGCGAGAGTGGAGTCGTTTAAGTGACGACAAAGTTGAGCATCTTCTTCATGTCATGTTGAATTGTTATGTATGACACATATGAGGCGTTTGGGGAAATATGTCAGGTTATATGTCAGCGTTTTCTAAAAAAAAAATGTATTTTCACTCTAGAATCAGTATGAAAAAGTGCTTATTGAGTGGATGACGTTGAAGAAGGTTGCTCATGTGTCTGGTAGCCATTCCTGTATATTGGATTGTTATCCCACTAAATAACGAGACATTTGTAGTTTTCTTTTAAAGGCCTCTAATCTGTACTTTAAAAATCCTTGTTTTCCAAACAGTTCATGATGCGATGCACTCTAACATTCCAAGACCCTTTGGAAGTGAAACAGACCCATAGCATTTCAGTTCCTCTACCATACTTAACAGTGTGAATCAGATGCTTTTCCATCTCTTTCTTCCTGGCATTACTCTAAAAACATAAGTTATCATTCAGCATATTTATACTCCAGAGAAACAGAAACACTTGCATTAATAATTAGAAGCTTCTAGAGACTGCTGGTTCTCTTCCAAGGAAACCATGTTAGTCATTTTAGACCCCAGACCTAATGAAAACATTTGATGAGCTGAAGAGAAAAATGCATAAGAAATCCAACAGTCTGTATGCCCTGCCTTAGGAAGTGTTATGGGCAATGAGTGAGGCCTGCCCTACTGGCAAATAGGGCCTCTGCAAAATATAGTATCAGTACGACTGTCAGCAATTTAGCAACCAGAGACATTTTGCTCTGCTGAATAAGTGGAATATAGTCAGAATAAGAATGGGTCAAATGCAATTTCACAGCTTTGCTGCCTATTCAGACATTTACAGGTATTAACCCTTGTGGACTGAGGCAAACGTAGAGGACTGTGAAAAATGATACAAATTTTACGTGTGTGGGGTCCAACCGACAAAACTGTTCCTTTTAACCCTTGGACACAAGGGTTAAAAGGAACATGGTGGACAATGCATTTTTCCCCTCCATCGCCCTGACTGCTCTTCGATTTATCTTTCTCCATCTTGTATTGTTGACCTTGGGAAAAAAATGCATGAATTGCTCTGACAGCAGAAAAAAATAGACATAAGTGTAAATCCTTGACTTAAAATTAACTTTCTAAATTTGAATTTCCTGTGTCAGAAGATGGACTCATTTAAAGAAAAAAGTGCTTGTTGTAATTTCTGTCTTTATTTCTGCTCCAAGTCTTTATCTGCTGAACTCATAATTGGGAACACTATTTCCTATTTTTGCCTTTTATCCGTTGTAGTAAAAGTCTATTGGAAATAAGAAGCTTTGCACTTCTAACTAAAATTATCAAAGCAATACATTTTAAATATATTAGATGCTGAGTGTGTGTCTGAGATTGTTTTCGACCCAAACATAGGCATCAGCCAAGCTGATGAAAAGCTGTACTGTTTTAACCAATAGAGTAGTCACACATACAGGGCAGCACTAAGAAAGGCTAAATATTGTAGAATTACATGTTAACACAAAAATGTCCCGATTAGCATAGATACATAAAGATAGCACCCTTGTGGCTCAATATTGACAATTTATCTGCAAAAACGTTGATTAGGGTTTAGTTACTGTTTAAGCAACGCTAAAAGTATGACACTTTAGCATCAAACCTTTATGACTTTAAAGTGTCATAAAGGTGTAACACTTTAAGTTAACTTTAAAAGGTCATCAAAATGCATATAATCTGCAATGTTAAACCTCCTAGACCAAAAAAACTAAGGTTACTTGTTTAAATATTAGCTTCATGGATATGAACAGCCCAATGATGCAGTCAGTCTGTGCTCCCCTATTGAGCTGTGCTCTGTTCTAATCAGTACAAATAAACTATAGGAAACTCACAGCTCTGATGGACACAAAATGGCGAAGCGACAAAACCAACCCTGTGCTTCCACCATTATGCTTCATGTAGGTATAAGGACATTGTACTCTAAGTTGGCTAATGATAACGCTGATAAATGGTGGAGTCAGAGTGAGGCTGACAATTAGGGCAGAAAAACCTTGCAGCTGTAAGTGATTGTGAAGGTAACAACATTGAAAATGACCAGACACACACAGATGTTGTGCAGGGTTTGTTGCTGAATGCATCTCCATGGATTTCTGTTTACACTGTTAAAAATGTTTCGCATGCTTCACATAGTTGTAAACCTTTATGTATTTTAGTACAAAATGATTCTTTGCTTGTTCTTCAGTAATTTTATTACTAAAAGGTACATAATTCTATAAAGGATTTCAACAGCTGTGCTTTATAAAAATTTTGTATTTTCCCAATTATTGATTTTTGGCTTAAATAAGAAAGTTAAAATAGTGTCATACTGCAATTTATTTAATTTTTTACTCTCAACTAGTAACAAACGTGGGCTGCACTGTGGCGCAGTCGGTAGGCAACAGTAAACAGCACTAAAGCCTTGCAGCAAGAAGGTGCTGGTTTGATTCCCGGCCTGATTGGTTTGCATGTTCTCCCTGTGCATGGTGGGTTCTCTCTGGGTATCCGGTTTCCTCCCACAGTCCAAAAACATGACTGTTAGGTTAATTGGTCTCTCTAAATTCTCTCTAGGTGTGTGTGTGTGTGTGTGTGTGTGTGTGTGTGTGTGTGTGTGTGTGTGTGTGTGTGTGTGTGTGTGTGTGTGTGTGCGTGCGTGCGTGCGTGCGTGCGTGCGTGCGTGCGTGCGTGCGTGCGTGCGTGCGTGCGTCTCTGTGTTGCCCTGTGACAGACTGGTGACCTGTCCATGGTGACCCCGCCTCTCTCCTGGAACGTTTGCTGGAGATAAGCTCCAGCACCTCCTGACCCACTAAGGGACACGTGTGTAAGAAAATGGGTGGATGGATGGAAAGTAACAAACATGCTTTAAAAAAATAGTGTCAACTAACAAGTATTTTGGTTAGTTTTGGTATGTAATTTAAAATGTTATTATCCAGACAAACCTAGTTCTTCTGACAACATTTGCTTGTTTTAACAGCTTTGTTTTCTAGTTATACAGAAAATGTTATTTTTGAAGAGCACATCTTTTATTGCACCCTGCTGAAATAATCCGTCATGCTGTGATGCTTCTGTCCTTTTCTTCTTGAGCAAAATGATGGCCTCTGTAAATAAAGTGTTTTGCATTTGTATGTAACAGTACCGAGAAGCAGAGGTGTTTTTTTTATCTCAATGGATCTGTGAGCACTTACTGAAATGTTTCAATTGCAGTACACCAGCTTCTCTTTTCATAATGAAGGATTTTGGTCCAGTTTTGGTCCAGTAATATTTTATATGCCAGTAAAAGTATATAACCTTCACGAGTGGAAAGGGAGTTTCAGGTTAACAGCTACATTTTGTGAGTTTCTTTGCAGCTTTGTGTAAAAGCTGCATATACGTCTCATTTTCCATCCTGGAAAATATGAATTTGCTTCAGCAATTCAGTTCAAATATGAAACTGAGAGTTCGTTACACAGAGGAGATTATATTAATATGCATTTATGTTATTTAGATGATTATCAGAACCTTATATTTTTAGTTTCTCAGAAAATTGATATATTACATAAAGCCAATAAAAAAAATATTTTTTACAGACATTAAATGTAACCTACAAAGCATTCTTGCCGTGATTATATTTCTGGAAAGTTGTTAATATTCTATTAATATTCTGGAAACCCATAATCCTCACCACCTGTTCTAAGATAAGTGGAAGACAACTATTGGATGAACTTGGAAACTTCCCACCCTGTCTGAAGTGCCAATACCTGGTGTTCTAGCTGTGTTATTGGACTTGATATGACAGGACCTTTGCCTGACCTAAACCCCAAAGAGAATCTTGGATGTATTGTGAAGAAGAAAATGAGAGACAGTTGATTCCTTCATGCATAGGTCGTGTAATAGGAGCTAATTGTAAGCATGTAGCTGGCAGGGAATTTCTTAAAAACTGAAAATCAAAGTATAAAAAATGTTAGGCAACATGAAGACAATGCTAGAACAGGAAGTCCTGGCAACAGACAGAGAGTCCATCAAGGAATAGTTGAAACTGGGAGCTCAAATATGGGTAGATGATTACTTGAGTGGAAACAGGTGAGACTGATTTACTGAAAGTAGAATAACATTGGAGGAGCATAAGGGGTGAGTGGAGAAAAGGCAAAACACAAGGAGAGCCAAGAAAATAATAAACCAGGAAAAGTTATAGGATCAAAAATGGAATTAAAGACAACACAGGACATAAGGCAATTTGGATGATGAAAGCAAAACAAAACCAAAAAAAAAAAACCAGCATCAACCCCAACATATGAAAAACCTAAATTACAGAACAATGACTTTAAATGAACATAATGACTGGAGCCAACAGTGAAGCTCAGCCAAAGTTAAATGAATCTGGGCTTCTAACTGCACCACAAGCTGATCACCTCCTTACTACACTGCACTGATGCAGGAATTCATGCAAAAGGAACATGACCATTTACCATACAGTACATGGTTGTTTCTGGTGCAGACATTGCTTTCTTTTTATTGGTCTTCTGTGAAATATAGTTAACTCAAGTTTATTTATAAAGGACATATCAGCAACAAGGCAGTTCAAAGAGCTTTGCACTTAAAACATAATATAGTACCTAATTACAAAACAGGTAACAAATATTATTTTGTCAAAATGTCATCATCAAAATTATAAGGCATTATATTCTTCAAATGTATTGATCAGTGTTCCAGTTATTATGAATCAAAGGCAACTCTACACAGGTGAGGGCTTATCTGTAATGTGAAGGAACTCTGAAATTCATGAATATTCTAACATTCTTGGGTGCTTTTTACCTCTAAGCCATAATAAAACATCGTTCATAAAGATAAAATAAATCATTTGAAATATCACTGTGTGTAATGGCTGTATACAGTTTAGAAGTCTAACTTTTGAAATTGAATTTCTGGAAAAAATGATATTTTGGTGATATTCTCTTCTGTTTGCAGAACCTCCTGGGGCTCCCTCCAACCTGGTCATCTCTAACATCAGTCCTCGGACAGCGACGCTCAGGTTCCGCCCTGGTTCTGATGGCAAAACCGTCATATCCAGATGGATCGTTGAAGGACAGGTGTGTTTGTGCTGAGAGTGCACTTTAGTGGTTACCATCAATGGCAAAACACAACAGGAGGAGACCTGTTCTGCAACGTGCTCCATATGTAACAGGTGGTGAAGGAGGATGGGAGGGAGGAGTCATGGAGGGTCGTTTACCAGAAAGACAACGAGCCGAATGCAGACACACTGCAGATCCCCAGCCTCACTCCCTTCACTCGGTACAGGTGAGCAGCAAACACACAGAGCACGTCTGAGCACTTTCACAGGCTCACACATCAGCGTGTGCACATGCTCCAGCTTACACAAATCTCACTCTTCTGCGGTTTCTGCAGTATCGCAGGGCTCAGGTGAAGTTCGATAAATCACACAGGCACACAGAGACGGTTCCATCTGAGACTTTTCTGTTTGTCAGCACCTTCACAGCTGCAGCATGCAGATCCTTATTACCCTCTTGCAAACTAGCTATAGGAGAAGGGAGGGGGAAATAAGAGGCATAAGGAAGCGGAGGGGAGAGGAATGCTGATGAGAAAGTTGGAACGGCAGCAGAAGGCATTAAACTGCAGGACGAGTGGAGAATAAGAGGCAAGGAGAAGAGGAGAGAATCTGTTCTCTCTTTGATAAGCAGCTCTTCTCTAATTTTCCTTAAGTCCGCTTGATATGAATGTTCAGGATTCATACAAAGTGTGGAAAAATATGGAGTATTTTTTTCTGATTCTGGATTATAATGGAGAAATATTATTATTTCCAGACTTTATATCATGTTCTATTGTTTAAAAATGTGTCCTTCCGTCCATCTGGAAATATCTGTCAAAAATATATGATGCATTTTTGTCATGGCGGGAGTCATATGATTAACCTACATGCAAGAACACAGGCAGGAGAAACGGAAAAGTTGAACAGGTTTATTGCGAGCTGGGAAAAGGGCTGGTTAGAGCAGCTGCTGCGGCACCAACAGCACTAAGAACAAAACACAGGAAGATGGTGAGTTAGGGGCTTATGGGAAATTTGAGTTGCTTCAGAGAATAAGGGGAGAACTTAAGGGTGTAGAGGTACAGTGACGCCTAGGAGGGAGTCAGAGATTCTGGGGTTTCAGTTCCTTTGGTCTTCAGGGGGCATTTGCTAGGAGGCGTCGAGTCCTTAACGGAAGAAAGGTTCAGTATCTTAGTTTGAGCTGGTGTGGCAGCGTAGGGGGATGGACAGGTCGGCCAGGGCTTGGCAAACGTCTGAGCAGGCGGTTTGCCAACTTGAGCGAGAGACGGAGATAGATTCAGCAGACGGAGATAGATTCAGCAGACGGAGATAGATTCAGCAGACGGAGATAGATTCAGCGGTCAGCTTCACTGACGGGACTCGGCCAACTGGTGGGTAAGTTCCACCAGCGTCACGAGGGGCGAAGGATTTCACTTTTCTAGTTTTAGTTTTTTTTTATGGCACTTTAAAGTGTTAATTTTGATTAATTAACACATGTCTTAACACAATTATTTACTTTTTCTTTTTTACATACAAAAGTCCTTTGTGTATTTATGATAAGCAACATATCCATATCCCTAAGCAAATGGATTAATGACAAAGATGCTTCTCCTGGTTCACTGGCAGCAGTGACACCAGAGAATTATGAGCTTTATAAGGGTGTCCAAAAGAAACTTTGATCCAACAAATACTATTATAGCTACGTCACAGGTCTCTGAACATCCTTGATCCAACGTTTGATCAGCTAAACAACCAACAAAAATTGTAAGAATTTGAATCGATGATCATCACCACTAACCCGCCTCTCACCTGGAACGTTAGCAGGAGATGGGAACCAGCAACCCTCCTGACCCCACAGAGGGACCAGGGTGTAAAGAAACTGGATGGATGGATGGATGGATGGATGGATGGATGGATGGATGGATGGATGGATGGATGGATGGATGGATGGATGGATGGAACCTGCACAATCATTTTGATGAATTAATTACAAACCCTACAATTAACTTGTTTAAAAGTTTTAATTGAGTCCCACAAATAGTTTTAGTTAAAAAATGTAATCAGTGAATTCTGGAAATGTAACTTTTCAGAAGTTTGATATTTTGATATGAAAATATGTTCAAAGCTAACACAGCTCTCGTTGTCACAGGCAGAGCCACTGGGACGCTAGATGAAGCGTTGCACTTGTCTGTATTTCTCGTTTCTTCTTCCATCCTGCTTTCACTTGTTCCCCATCGCTGGGACAATAACTCATAGATGTTGTCTCTCATGCAAACTCTGCCAATCACACATTTCATCAGTCACAGCCACATCGAAGCATGGCTGCATTTAGAAGCAGAAAAAGCAACAAACTCTCTCATGAATGTTTTTGTGTTTACAAGTCTACATGTTTAGACATAGCTGTTTTACTGACTCACTACTTGCTGCTCTCTGACAACTAAAGAAGTTCTCATGAAAAGCTCCAGATGTTGATTTTTACTGTTCAATAATTTAATAGTAAAAACACTTCAAAGGTTTGACACTATGGCTAACTTTTAAAGATTTCAAATCAGACAATCCTTTTACTGATCTTGTCAGAGGTAAGGTAAAAATATTTACAACCTTTTCTGACACTTTTACCAGTCAGTAAACCACCGTGTTAGAGAAACATAGGAATTTGTTGGGTTTTCTTTATACAGTTTTAATAATGTGCCTCTGTCACAAGGTTGTGTAGGTTGTTTGAGTAAAATTGCTGTGTTTCATCTACTACAATAGAACAATGCTAGGGCTGTTGTAAAGGATTATTTTAGTAATCGAGTATTCTATTGATTATTCTGACAAATAATTGAGTAATCAAATAAGAATTTGATAGAATAAAATATTGGTAGATTCTACCATAACAAGAGTATTAATACTGGATATCAACATTGGCCCAAGTTTTCATATTTGTTCATCCCTACAATTACTTTTCTATACTTTAGAAAATTAACCTGTAACAATAATAGCTCACTTTTTAAATTAACCTGGACAAAACAATACAAAAATCTGAAATTATATTCAATTTAATAATAAAGAGGCAGGCTCACAAAGACACTTGTGAAAAAATGTTATACTCCAGTTTATCATTTACATATCCATCCTCTATCAATTTAATAGGTGAACTCTCACTTTGCCCAGATATTCATAGCTTTTATGTCCATGTCCAGGATTTGGCTCCTTTATCACACACAGAAACGCACAGAACTACATCTACCAGCTGTGAAGGCCACAATGTGCTCCTCCACACATTTGGAGGGGATGATATGAAATTTACTTTGCAGTTTGTCTGTAAAGCCACACTTATGCTAAGAATCAAATACAGAATTACCACGCTCTTTGTTCCGTTTATCCGCTCCATCTGCATAAATACTCCCGTTCACTGTTCCCCACCTTTTGCTCTGAATCAGCCACAGGCAGCTGCTCCGGGAGGAGAAAGGCTGTCGTATATCATGCATTGTGCCAGTCAGTTTGCTTTTAGGTCCCTAGGAAAACAATAAAAATCCAGTAATTACCGAACTTGAAAATTGGACGTTATACTGCTAGCACTTAGCTTCAGTCAACAACTCATAGGCGGAAGTGAGAGCATTGCACAACACATATAGTCACCAGCCAGAACATGGTGTGCTAAATAATAAAAGATAATTTAATGAAGCTTCAAGGCAGGTAATTTTTCATGAGTAATTTTAATAATTGAAGTATTTGAATCATTTGAACCAGATATGTTTGGGCCCAGCACGGTCGATCCAAACTGCCAAAATCGGTTCTCATTATCGCAGTTGCTCATTGCTGCCCTCAGCCTCATATTGTCCACTCCATCTGTTGAGTGATTAGTCAGAATTTTTTTATTTGTAATCCATTAAGATTAGGCCCTTTGAATTCTGCAAGTTTGATCCCAATACATGCATACTGGTCAGAATGGGAGCACAGATGTGAGAGAACTGATACTTCATAAAATTCCCTTTGAAAATAGAATTCAGTTCCTCACATCTACACTCACATTTTCATTATATTAGTGTATATTAGCTGCAAGATAGGAAACAGTTTTACAACAGCTTTAATAACAATAAAATTCTGAATCTATGACTGTATCTGCAAGGAGCCTGATCAGGACAATGTATTCTTTGGAATAGGGAGCATTGGCTCTTTGTTACAGGTGAGATTTTCTGGGTGAATCCAGAGCAACAGATGATTGCAACACTTAAAGAAGCTTTTTGCTAACTCACTGGAAGACACTGATTTTTTACGTCAAACTGTTGTGTTTAAAGTTTGATTTTGTGGTCTCCAGGTTTAGGATGCAGCAGGTGAACATCGTTGGCTCCAGTTCAATGAGCGCCCCCTCTAGGCTGATTCAGACACTACAGGCTGCCCCTGACACCCACCCCTCCAACCTCAGCCTCGTGTCTGTGACACAGACCAGTCTACATTTTAGCTGGAAGGTACCAAAACACACATGGACACACACACACACACACACACACACACACACACACACACACACACACACACACACACACACACACACAC
>CAEGAF010071300.1:0-14031 GCA_903067075.1 Micropoecilia bifurca | reverse complement strand
CCGGGTTATAAGGCGCACTGTCGGCTTTTGAGGAAATTTAAGGTATTTAGGTGCGCCTTATAGTGCGGAAAATACGGCAATGAAGTTGTGAAATGGCAATGGCATGAAATATCCTGAACAAAAAGGTCAGTACATAAATTAGCACAAACTTGAATCATTTCTCTTTTTTATTAAAAGAATAGAAAGTTTAAATAATTCCTTATCATATTTGGGGTTTATCAGATTGTGTAGGTTTTATCTCACAGCTATTTTTTGTTTCAATATTTTTTTTATTGTTTTTTTGTTGTAATTTTGGCCTTGAAATAATTTTGACACAGATTATTATTAGATAGTGGGCTATTGTAATAAAATCAGCAAAAAAAATATCACAGAAACATGGAAAAAAAATTGTCTATACTTTTAAAGTTTCTTTATCAGGTCCAGAGGACCCCAAAGAGCTTCAAACTACATTCAGACATTCACGGTGAAAAGCTACATTGTAGCCACAGCTGCCCTGGGGCGATCTGACAGAAGCATCAGCAGCTTTAGGCTCTCACAAGGTGGTTGACATGTCTTACCCAAGAACATGATCAATACAGACAGTGTAGAGATTTGAAAAGGTATTGAACAGTTTTTTTTCAATGTAAATATTGGAAATATTTCCTACCCCTTTTGCCCCAAATACCTTGCTAAACATTTTGCATCGAATGATCAAATGATGACTCATTTGAAATCCTGAGAAGGACATTTACATGCCGAGGAGGTTGTTACTGCCACCAGGGAGAGAACTAAAACATGCAAGATGTCGGCTCTTGAGGACCAACTTTGGACACCGCTGGTGTAGAGAAATTGTTTTTTTTTCTGAGGAAGCTTTATGTTTTGTTGTACTTTATTATAATTTAAATTGATAACAAAAGCATGCTGCTTTGACAAAGAGTTGTCACAGTGGTGACATTTCCAGGAATCCTCAAAACTCTGATTTTACTGGATAACATAGCTGTTAGCCAACTGCAGCTTAAAGGTGAGGAAAAAGCCACACCACTGTTTTCTCTTTCATGTCAGTGTGGCTCCATGTCAACTTTCTCCTTTATGTCTCCCTACTAACTGCTCATTTTGAGGGTAACTAGGCTGGATTTCTTTCCTACTGCAGGTTCGCTCACTGCATGTACGTCTGTTTAACATTCGCTGCTTTAGCATAAGGAGATGATAAAGTTACATCATTATTTACTGTTTCGACAGTAAATAATGCGAGAACAGTTATTTACTGTTCTCACATATGTTTTGGAATATTTTTGAAACGGCAAAACTACCAAGCAAACAGAAAGAAAATTAAGTTTAGCTGGATGTTGATTAAAATTAAATCACAACATTTTTCTACATCAAGCTGCTCTTCCAAAGGAGGTTTTGTCATTGTGAAACACACATTTTTTATGGTAGGGATGATCTTGCCCAAAATACTCCTGATAAATGTAATTGTGACATGCATTTGTCAAAACTCATCAAAATTTTAAATGTCTTTATATTTTTATGTTTGTGTTAATTTATACCTGTGTTTAAATAAAACCTGGGAAAACATTTTCTAACTTTTTTCCCATCACTTGTTCTGAAAGCGTTGGGTTCATTTTGCGTATTTACAATTATTTACAATTTCATGTATTGCGTATTTACAATTTCATGTTTACAGATTCTATCATTTTATGCTCAACTTTTTGTGGATTCTCTGTTTCTGCTTTGACAACAAAAAATTGCAAAGTAGTGTGAAGTAATGTTTTTATTGTGTCATAATAAGCTTGTGGTATGGATATGTAGCCACATGACTCCAATAAATACTGTACATCAACAGCAGGTATAATTGACCACAGATCTTAAAGATCACCATTTCATAAGTCTGCTTGCACCACTGTTGGTTAATAAAATCTTAAAGCAGTGAGGAAGCCATTCACCCGAAAGGTGGTGGAAGAGGTTAAGATCAAGGCACAACATGAGCAAGTCTCCATAATGAATTAAAAGAGGGAAAAAAATGTGACTCACAAGCTGGTTGAAATAAAACAAAGGATTGTCCTGAAGTGAAGCTATAATACATTGTTAAACAGGTTGGAGACTGTCTTTAATTGGAACAAAGAAGCCTTGAAAAGAAACCCATTTATAGATAACTACACTGACACAGTTGTGATTGTAACACATATAATGAGCAACGATGTTAAATAAATTCTAAAAATGTTGACACTCTTTGAAGTTACACATTTAAATAGGCAAATCTAACAATGTAAATACTGTGAATAATAAATAAAAATAAAAATAAAAATAATCTACAATTAAAAATAAAGGGGGAAGTGATAAAAACAGAATCCTGGCATAATGCTTTCATGTATTTATGTGAACTGATCATTTTTCAAAGCCCTCTTTGTAGTAATACATAAATAACCTTTCACTAAAGAATCCCCATTGTTCAATCACTTTTGTGTGTTTGTTTGTGCAGTGATGTCTGGAGCATTCCCCAGCACAGAGCCGGGCTTCTTTGCTCAGCGTTTTTGAGTCACTTGTTTTGATGCAACTGCCACAACAAATGACCGCTAAGAACAATTCTCTCTCTGTTTCAGACCTAAAAATCAGCTATTATCTTTTAAAAAGGACAGAAGGATAAGTGTACTTCAAGAAGTGAAAACTCCTCTCTCTTGCGTAAAAACATCCGAGTGTCTGTAGTTCTGCACCACCTTCCCTTAATTTCCTCAAGACAGAAATCGTGTTGGACAATTTGTTGGACAAGATGTAGTTTAATTTGAACTTTTTTACTCTCCAAAAATCAATGAATAGCAACAAAACATGTCAAACTAACACAAAAACAGTATGAAATAGAGAAGTAAATGCATCTATGGTTAAGAGATGAATTTACTAAGTTTGCTAAGTTTGAAACTTCTGTGAAGTTAGACCATGATGTCAATTAACTTTGAGGGATGTTAATGAACTGCTTTTATGGCAGAGTCTGTGCTGAGGCCTGTGTTTTCTAACATCCAAAATTTGTTAATAACTTATTACAGGTCAAACGTTGGAAGCTATGTATGTGCAGGAGAGTGTCAGTTATCTCCATCCAGTGTGGATTAGTTGCTTATTAAACAATAATGACTTTTCTATAGGGGTTGGATGTGTTTGGAGGTGTTAAATGTACAATTATCAGTGCTGGTGTTTGAAGAAGTTTATGTGATAACGCTAATACTTTTTCTCTATTATTCAAATAAGTATTGAATAATATTTATCTTTTAAAATAGATTGTTTAAAAAAACTGAATTAAAGCCAAACACCAGAGAGCTGCTTTTGAAAATATACAATACCACCACTTGAATTGGTGTTATCTATTTTTTAACTATATATGACCATTTTATATATGTTTTTGATTGTATCAATGCAAAATGTGAAAAAAGCAACACATAAATACTTTTGCAAGCCACCGTGTGTACAGTGTTGTTCTTTTCTTTTTATTATGTCTCCCTTTTTCATCATTAGGAAAGAGGACAGAAATGTTAGAACCTGTTTGTGTGCACTTGCCTTCTGTGAGATATAATGAAGAGTTGCTGCGACTTTTGGCAAAGAAAATATTACCTTTGCTCTGTTGTCCTCAGCTGCTGAGTGTGCTGCTGTTTTAACGCTGCTGAGGAGCGTGCCTCCTCTCTCTTTTTATGCTTGTCATTTCTCTAAACTCCTAAGGAAACAGGCGTGCACAACTTCCTATAACCTGAAAGAGGCAAGGATAAGATGCCGAATCAGCAGGTGATTACATTCTAATGGAGGCGAAGATCGACGGATTCGCTTATGAAAATGGTTTTAAAACAATGCAACTTATAAGAATTGCTACCTCTGCTGTGTAATTGTCTTAAAATAAAAAAAAAATACTTGCCACTTTTGTTTCTCTGTCTGTGGTTGGTGACTTGACCACAAACTTTAAACATGAAACTGTTGCAAGGCACAACATGACTCAAAACCATGTAGTAAAATCCCTGAAGACACTCATCAGATTTTCACAGACAAAAGTCGTCTAATAAAATAACATATTTGTGATATTAAGAGTTTAAAATCAGACACATTTTATCTTATTCAAAACCTTTCAGGAGGCAGAGCTGTCACCCACTGTATTTATGTGTCAAATTTAGTTGTTTGTGAATAACTGTGAAATTGACCATCAGAAGCAGTGTATGTGTGTAGTTTAAAAAAACAAATCTTTTTTTGCTAAAATTAATCTCAACACACTTTCATATATTCCGGATAAATTTCATTTTGATTAATGTGGCAGTAAACAAACACCTCAGTTGATAGAGATAAAGTAACAGATAATACAGCTGTAATGAATTGAACATGAATAAATAGTAAGTAAATACTGGCGACATATCCACGGTGTATCTGCCTCTCTCGGAAACAAGCAAACAAAAAAAACATGAAAACAATCAATTTCTGAGAATAAAAAGCTATTACTGATGTTTTTTTTGTTTTGTTTTTTTCCCAGCATAGAATCAAGTGTGGAGTAATTTAAATATCGATATCCAGGTTGAAATTTGAGTGTCATGACAATACCATACAAAAGATGCAATCATTACATGATAACTTAGTTTTCGCAGAGGGAGAATATATATTAATCCAAGCTGAGTGAATTATGATGGGGAAGGTTTGCTAAATTACATTTGTGAGAAAATCTCTTCCATTGAGGCAAAGAGGACACAGTAGCCTGTGCAGATATTTGCGAATGCCTTTTTTCCCAGTTTTCATTTGTCCTGTCTTGCATATCTACATGGTTGTTTATTTTACGTTTACACCACAGTTTTCTATTTCTGAAGCCAAATGTATCTTCACATAGGTCACTGCACGTAACAAATAGCAGCTTTGACAGATCGAAAGCAAAATCATTTCTCACATCACGCTATGCTGGGCAGTGTAGATTTTTGATTAACAGTTGTAATCAAACTTGAGTCTCTGTTTCTGAGCCATTTCCCCTTGGCTGTCCAAAAAAGAACCGCATTGGATTTCAAGCTGTCTCCGACTTCAAAAGCGTTGAGATGGGGAAGAAAGCGAGTGAGGAAGTGCAAGTGGAGACACATAGACAGAGAAGAAAAAAGACTGGGGTGCGTTGGGAAGGAGGTGGTGGGAATGCGCTTGAAAGAGAGACAGAGACCAAGACAGAAAGGGAGACACAAAAAGGAGTAATGTGTGTGCTCTCATTTGGTGGGAGGAAAAAGGGTTTCTAGTGGTAAGCAATTGTCCGTCAATAGATTCCCCAAAAAGTAAGGGAGCAGAGAAGGCGTCACCTTTAGCCGAGTTCTAAAGTGCTAATTTATAAATGTCGGAGAAATGTTGCAGAGGGTTTTTAGCAGTATTGACTTTTCCTTCAGTCTTTGTGGAAAACCTAAAGAAAACCTGCTGAAAGTCCAAGTTTGTCCACAGACCCCATGTGTAAATGTGGGACAAAATCTATAATAGTCAAGACGCTTTTTTTCCCTCTCCTTTGGCTTCTATCTTGTCAGCATGAAATATAACAGGACAGTAAACTGATACAACCATTACTTGTTTATGACACTGGAGGTAGGAGAACGGGCAGAATGCCATTTTTGTAATAAGCAATCCTGATTCCAAACACGTACTGATCCTTTTAATTTGCTATGTTATAGTGTTGTAAATCTGCCCCAACATCATACTAATGCTAAAAGGTGAGAGAGAAGATTTGGATTGAGCTCAAGATGGGTCTTATCACCTTTTTAATCTAATCTACTCCTGTTTTTGTTTCACATCCTCTCACACTGAGACTAATTGCAGCCAAAATCAGTGTTTTTTGTTTGTTTGTTTGTTTGTTTTACAGCTGTTAGTACTATGTAGCTTGAGCATCTTAAGAATTGCTAGCGTCAGAACATATTTGCTCTACTGCACCACTTGTCCTCTTAATCCCAATATTTGGCAATTGGCAAATGATAGTCTGTCTCCAATGACTCCCTCAAATTCTCATGTTTAAACATTCAGTAATGCTTCATTAGCTTCAGTGTCCATCATAAACTGGCAAAAATGTTCACTGTGTACAGTGTTGGCTATTTATTGGAATAACCTCAAGCCAAAACAATTAAATAAAAAAAAGAAAAAAAGGAGAATAAACAGAATAACTGAGTACAATTATTCAGTAGGCAAAAAATGATAGGAAGGAATTGTTTATTAAAATCAAAAGTATCTAAGTATTAAATCTTCAATTCCTTTACAAATAACATTTTTAAAAAATAATTTATTACTTTGCATTTTTAAGTTTAAATACAAATTCTAAACTTTGAATAAATAAACCATGTCTCTGTTTCTCTGAGGCATAAATCTGATGTAACACAGATTATTTTTTTTATCCTCAACACTCAGCTATGAGGACCCATATTTATCTTGACTTTTTGTAGGATGACAAGGATGACAAGTTGTGTAGAAAAACAAAACAAAACAAAAAATGCCTGCAAAGCTTACTGTTACAGAGCGACAGAAAAAGTGTGTCATCTTGTTGCCATGAAAAACATTATAATGGCAAAAAAAAACGTTTTGTGTCTTACCATCACAAAAGTAAACTTGCTAATATGTGAAGAGCTTTTGGAGTTGTTTGCATTCATCAGATAAAACTGAAACTCCAGGTTCAGCAGCAAACTGTCGCAGTGGGTTTGACATGAAACCAAATATGAATGAGTACCGTGAACTCACTACTAAATATGATGGCAGATCTGCGATGCTGCGGGCCTCTTTCTTTACCAAAAGCCCTGGGATGCTTATTAAAGTACATGGAAACATGATATGTTCAAAAAAGAACTGGTGTCAATAAGCTGGAAATTAATTGTCTGTGGATCTTTCAACAGGATAGAAATATGAGCACATAAAATGCTTCATTAGGAACAACATTAACATTTTGGTGTGGCTATTTCAGTCCCCAGACTTAAATTGCATTAAAAAGAAGGCAGGGTTTTACTAAAGAGACAAGAAGATGAGAGATGAGAGGAGTCAGGATGATCTAGAGAGATTTCACCAAGGGGAATGGTCAAAAATATTTCTCGCTATACGAATAACCCTGGAGACATTTTACAGGAGAATACTGAGGAACTGTCTTACTGGTGAAAAGAGGTTGTCATAATACCAACAGCAGGAGTACCAGTCATTTTGCAGGCAGTGATGTAAAAAATATATATTATTTGCTTAAGCTTTTCCGCTTCCGATGATGCTCCTCCAGCAAAGTGTTTTTACACATCTTTACCAGGGGCAGCCAATAAACATCTCCGTCTACTCAAGCTGTTTTCATGCTTCTGTTTCTGTTTGACAATAACAACAGGTTCCTTTCAATAGGTGACATTTGATGTAAAACGTTTACGTGCATTTATATACTATCACATGCTGACTTTTGCCCACAAACTGTAAAAGGGATTCAGATGCTCAATCAAGCAGGGGGAATTTGTGTTCTGCATGAAATAGTTGGTATTTTCCCTTTCAAAGACAGATCAGGTATTTT
Organism: Micropoecilia bifurca; assembly: GCA_903067075.1. Taxonomy (NCBI): domain Eukaryota; kingdom Metazoa; phylum Chordata; class Actinopteri; order Cyprinodontiformes; family Poeciliidae; genus Micropoecilia; species Micropoecilia bifurca. Next base: position 6,554 of record CAEGAF010071300.1, on the reverse strand, counting down.
TTGAAAGCGAATCAATCAACTTCTGATGATAGCAGATGGTGTTTTGTTCACCAGTGGCCATAAACAAACATTTTGAATAAGAATGAACCGGCCAGATTTAGTGTTGTGTGATTACATGAGTTAGGGATAATTGCTGGGCTCTATGTGCTACATAATTGGTGACATATTCATACAGGAAAAAAAATTGGACTGTTACGCAGAGGTTTTGACAAATGCAGATGTAAAATAAAAAGCTTTATGTCAGTTCTAGAATTCTTAATAAAACTATATTTATCAGGGTCTGCCATGTTAGATCCTGATAAGACCAGAGAACAATGGAATACTTTACTAATGAAGAAAAGTAAAGGTTACAGGGGGAATTGCAGGAAGGGCAGGTCAGGGAACACAGCAGCAGTGAAGAAGGATTTTGGAGGCAGCTGAGGTAATTAGGTGATTGGGAACAGCTGTGGAAGAACGTAAAACAGGCTCAACTAAGACTCAAAGGAACTACAAACCAAAGCGATAAAAAAGGAACATTGTTCAAAGAGAATTATGACCAAAGACACAAAGAACAGTATACAAAATAAAGAAACAAATAAATATTTAAAAAAGCACAAAGGAAGGAACTGATATGATACATCTGTAGAACAATAATGAACACAGTGAACTCAATATGCCATGATCTAAACATAATTTAAAAAAAAGCACTACAAGAAAATGTTTCCAAGTTAAATCTAAACATCCAATGATCATAGCTTAAGCTACAATTTTTTTAATCAAACCTCAAGTGTATGAAACATGCAACAGATTCCACTACGCCATTATTTTTTAAAGAATGATAAAGACAATGTTAGGTCATCGCAACATTTAAACAATCATATCTATGATTGTTTAAAAAATCATAGATATGATGGAAAACGTGTATCTCCAAAAGTTGAACTTTTAAGGGGGATGAGGGTGGTGTGTGTGTGTGTGGGGGGGGTAAGTACGTACATACTGTAAACAATAATTGAACCAAGACTTACTATTAATTGTTTGACTTTCTCCTTATGGTGAAATTATGACGTAATCCTACTCTGGATAAAAGACCGTGCCTAAACCACTTCAGTTCAATTCCAAGCCTCAGTGTAAAAGCCTCTCTTTCTCTCGCTTCTGTACATTGAACATACTTCTACACACTTTCCTCCTCCTCCTCTGACCTCCCCTGAAATCCAAATATAATTCAGTTTGTCCCCCTTTTCCTTTACCATCTCACCTTTCTACTTGTAATTTGACTGATCATGCATTAGCAAACTCTCACCTAAAGCATTTTTATTTCGATTTCTATTTCCATTCTCTGTCAAAACCCTAAAAAAAAGAAAAGAATAAAAAACAATCTTGTTCCAGACAGACACAATGACCAAACTATAACAGGTGCTGTCATCAAGTGATATCCTTACACTAGTGAATACTGATGAAGTAGCACAAACAGACATTGTTCTGTGTGCATTTAAAACGTTTTATCCACAGAAACACCACAGCTGTGAATAAACTATACGTTTTGGGGCTTAGGTAAATTGCGTTGATATGCTGGCGGTCTGTTCATCACAAACAAAGACATCAGTGTGGTAGTAACTCATAAAGGGAGAAAATTATGTTTTCAGTGACAGGGCCGGTTTATTGCAGTGGCAAACTGTCCTAAACTACTCCTCCCACTGTGATTTTAAAATGCCTTCCTTTCATCTGGATGATAAAGGAAGTACAAAATAAGTGTTTTGCCATCTGCAATAAAAGAAAATCTCTCTTTTTAATGGCTCGGGTATAGGCGAGGGGCGAGTGCACCTTGCTGTTCATCTCCTGCGTATGAGTGCGAGCTGTCTGGTTGATGGCCATTATGGCTCCTGCTGCTGCATGTGCGTCCGCTCCACCGGGATCACTGAAGTGTTGGAGCTAACAAGCCAGGGATGCAGACAGAGAATGCACAAATGGGATTTTGTCCTGAAAGCTTTAAAGTTTGCTTCCCGTCTAGAGCTGGAAACGAAAAGGGCGGACGTTCGGCTTTTGCTGAGGCTGTCCTAGCTGTGTGCCCAAAGAAATGAGATGAGTGAATCTGATAATCTCGCTAATGATTAATATTGAGGAGAAGAGCACATAAAGCTGATTGAGCCCTGAGATTTTTGGGCTTGTTTTTCATCTCGCTTTCCCCCCAACCCCCATCTTCCTTTTTAACCGTAGCTGGTGTCTTATGCAGCTTCAGAGAGATGCTCCTCTCCGGAAGATATACAATATTCCTTTGCATTAGTTTAGGAGCACACAAGATGTAGGGCACAGATTCGTACATACAGACACATTAAAGCTGCCTCCCCAGATACGTCTTCAGATAACAACGATTGCTGAACTCTTCCTCAGACTTTCCCTCTGTGCTAGCCCCGTATATGCGCACATAAGTAAGAAGTAAACAATGAAGCAGTGCAGTCGGCCCAAGGTTAGCACAGATTAAAAGATGTGTCACTGATGGAGGAGACTCCTCCTTCATCCCTGGACTGTCACACTGTGTTTGGGAGCAACCCACTTCATTTTCACAGCATAATGGGTAAACAGAGTGTGATCAGTCCAATTACCCCCTCATTGCAGAGGCGTTCTGGCGGGAATGAGAGCTAGCCGCCTGGCAATGCTGCGGATAGCAACAGTAGCACCTGCTGCCCGGAGCCCTCACTTGTATGAATCTCAATTTGTTTGCACAGCCGTGCCGAAATGCGGTGACCAAAAAGTGAGGCCTCTAAGGAGGATGGCACTGCTGCCTGCCCGCCTTCCTTGGCACTCTGATTGCTGTTTTCTCTGCGCTGTCTCTGAAACCATTCGACATCATAAGGTTTTTTTTTTCTCTTCTCCAGCAATAAGCTCATGTTGCTGCCAGTCCTGCTGGTGTATTGTTGCTCTTTCTTTTTTGTTTGAAAGATTGTGAATTTTCTTTATCTACCCACTACACTGAAATTGCTTCACGGATGATTATCGTGCTGAGAAATGACTTCACTCAACAGAATCAAAGTGCAGGTTTAAACATGAGTTTTGAAAATATTTATCAAGCATATACAGACAAAAATCTAATTTAAAGTAAGAAAGGATCAATGCCTTTACATCTCTTCCTGGCTAGCACTAATTAGCATGCGTATACATTTTACGGAAATTAATGAGAATCTTTAGGTCCTCGATTGTTTTCCCTTTCCCCATGTTGGAACATGGTTCTATGTCCCTCTTCAGTGATGTTTCTGTTGTCCTTGAAGAAGGTGGAAATACTTATTTTATGAGTTTTCCTTAGGGAGCTGTCTGGTAGCTGATGCAAACTTATCTTGCATACATTCCAGCTCCTCATTAACAGGCATTGTAATAACTTTTACAAGAAAACAGTTTTTTTGGTCCCTGGCTTACCAGTTTTGCAACAGCTGAAAGAGGAGGGGAGAGAACAAGAGAGACAGAAAGAGAGAGACAGAGGGAGAGAAGGTTTTGTCAGCAGGAAGTATAGAAAATGCCTTGCAGGATTCATTTGGCTCTACTAATTGAAACTAATACCTTTCAAATAGCTTATTGATTTGGAAGGATGCTTAATTTTTCAAATGTGGACAGTAAAAGTGAATGAACAATAGAAAATGTGATGGTGCAGAGATTAACAGAGCATTGGAAGCCTGGTCCCTCACTGCTTAAAACTCACAATTTTAAAGTCAGACATACACCACTTAGCGTGTTGGCATAAATGTAAGGTTTCTTTCATGGGAGAAATGCACAAAACAAACAAATAATGTGTTTTGAGATTAATATTTCTCTTATCTAACTTCAGAGGCTGTCTTTTTATAAGTAATTTGAAGGCTGGTATGAAAGAGCCAAAACATATGAACAAGTCAAACTGAAACTAGATATTTTATACTACAATAAACTTAATGAAATCTATATACTTTTAAAAAGATTTTTTTAAATAACAAAAAAAAAATTATTTATTCTTTCTGGACATAATGAACAACTAAAATAAGTAAATTGAGACAAACGTAAAAAGTGAAAATATGTCAAATCTAGACAGAATCTCTCTAACAGTCTTCATTAGGAAAAAATATTTATGAAATGTTGGTATTTTGAAAATTATTTTAGTAATATGTCATCTAATGTAATTGTTTAATCAGACATGGTGTATATTGGATTTAGCTGCTTTTGTATGTTTTCAACTACATGAACTGCAGTCCAGTTCATGTAGTCGGTTTTGCTCAGCAATGCACTGTTTACACCTCCGGTTCCACAAAGAATGCAAGAGACTTGGCTAATAATTAATGCATGTTCCTAAAACTGCTGTAGATGCTCTTGAAGCAATGACTCCATCTGCAGCTCATGCCTTGTGAATCTACCCTAAATTTTTAAAGGAGCCACAGATCTTTCTTCCACTAAACCTTTTATTAATAGTTTGCGTACAGCACTCTGTGTACAGCAATTTTACGTAGCGATGACCTTATGTGGTTTACCCTCCTTGTGTAGGGTGTAAATCCTTGACATCTGTAAAGTCAGCAGTCTCTCTCTCATGATTGTATGATTAAGAATTACGAATGAGATCACTGACCCACAACACCGCATCCCTGTTTTTTTTTTTTTTTACTGGTTTTATAAACAGACTAATATTTCTGACAATCTGAATTTTGGATTTTTGTTAGCTGAAAGTGATTATCATTAATGTCAACAGAAGAAAAAAAAGTTGTTCTCTCTGTGTGTGAAGTACGTTATGCTTCTCCAATCGGATTACTGACAATTTAACTTTTCAAAACTGCTTTCTGTCTCGGTGAATCTATCAGACCTCTATAACTTAATAATTTGTATGTCCTTGGAGAAGGCCTGTTGTATTTTTAGGGCCACTAAAAGAAAAAAAAAAGAAAGAAAAAAAAACGCAAACAAAAACCTCTTGTAGGGACAAGAGGAAAACAGAAAATTCTGCACCTCAGCAGCATCGCGACTTGGAACAATATTAGTAAATCTGGATCTTTATCAGCAGTCCAAGTGAATCTCTCGCAAATGAACTCTCCCACATATGCTCGGGCTACACAGCTGACAGGTGAATCCTCTGCTGATTGATGCCAGCAAATTATGTTTTGTTTTGTTTTTTTCTCCACAGTCATTTCACAGGCAAAATGTTGCCTAAGATTGAACGATGTTATGCAAATCACTTCTTTTTTTCTTTTCTTTTTTTTTCCTGGTAACGGTTTTAACTCTGTCAAGCGCTGCTCTGGAAAACTTTCACAGGTTTTCACAAACAGCCAGAGATGTTACTGAATGAAAGCCTAGGTCGTGGAATGATTTCAAAATGATTTGAAGGCTTTAAAGTCTGCCTCCTCTTTTTCTTTTTTTCCTCAGACGTCCTCATGAGCTCTATACAACCCGTTCTTGCAGATACTCTGCTGGCGCGTTGCCTGATGCGCAGCGCCTCCCCAACTGGTCCCTCACTTTGACAAATTCTTGGACGTGACTGGTTCTGCTGAATGGATTTTTTTTCTTTTCTTTTCTTTCTTTTTTTTTTTTTACTTGCAGGCATGATTCTCTGAATATTTGAGAAATCGAAAAGCTTTGCCGCACTATTATCTTCTCCGCAAAAGGAAGGCTGCCCGATTTGGAGAGCACAATGGCACTTTGGTCGTTTTGGAGTTGCTTTCTTATGGCTTTCATTCAGCTTTTCCCCTTTCACCTCAAGTTGGCGACTCGGGCGGAGATAAGTTTTCATAGACTGGCAAACAGATTCCATCCCATGGAGGTAACGACGCCGATGGGACGTATGATCAGAGAATCAGCGGGGATCAAAGTCTCGTTGAAAGTCAGTGACCGCGATGAAGTTTTGCACAGGTCTGAAACTGACGGACCCGCGAGATCAAAATATAAGCACGAGGTGAAAAATGAAACCGTGATTACAAATGGCTCAACGGTAAACAATTTAAACAATCTCAAAATACCAGACAAAAAGTGTGACAATATTTCGACGGCAGTGATTGAAACAACCAAAGCCACATTTTCAATCGGGGAGAGGAAGAAAAGAAGTGTCGGCGTGTCATACAACGAAAATTTGGACCGGAGTATTACTGGGGAAGCGCGGAGGTCGGTGAGAACTGGCCAAGGTGCTTCGAACTTCAAAAGCGAGTACCAGAGCACAGAGGAGGACAGCGGAGGTCCAAACGCGACGCAGAGCAAGCCTCACCTGGACACCTCCACTTTTGCTCTGTCGGGAGACTCGACGCACAACCAGGCGATGGTTCACTGGTCCGGGCAGAATAGCAGCGTGAGTTTCAGTTTGGAAAACAACACTCAACTTAAGATCGTAAGGTTTTAAAATGCCCCCTCACTTGCGTACATGCTGTTGCATCTTAAAACTGAAAGGTTTTAGCTGTTTTTAGAAAACCTACATTTTTACGCACGGCTGTCTCAGCCCGCATATGTAAATATTTAAGCCCGACAAACACGCACATAACAAACTATATATATATATATATATATATATATATATATATATATATATATATATATATATATATATATTTATTGACATTTTTGTATTAATATTGTTTTTTGTTTGTGGG
>CAEGAF010071274.1:0-55046 GCA_903067075.1 Micropoecilia bifurca | reverse complement strand
GTCAAAATTGTGTTTGTCTCAGACCTGGCTTTACGAGTGAACACATCCACTTTAGGTGGAGCTGGTGAGAGAAAAATTTTGTTAGACTTTGTTCAGGAAATTATTTTTAAGCAAATCTGAGATAAGCATATTGTTAGAGAGCATATGGATAAAAAATAAAAACATTAAAGGCAAGAAAAGTTATACACACTGGCTTTTTCAAGCTGCTCTTTCCCAAAGTCTCTAAACTTGGCCATCCATTCCATGCACTCCTTCTCCAGGTAGCCCTTGGTGTATTCCTTCAGCACCTGGACCTCATCCCACTTCCTCTTGGTTTCTTCTGCTGCATGAATGGGAGCAACCCAAACCTGTTCGGCATCGTCGAAGGACAGAAAGTCGTTTCCGTCATAGTTGTACATGTCCATCCCACGGAAAAACTTCATCGACCCATCAGGCTGAGTTTCACCCTCACAGCCGTGCATCCACTGGAGAATATGGGTATCTGTAAGAGAACATGAGACAAAAAAATAAATATCAAGATAGAAAAAATTGCTGCAAGACAAACTGTAATATATTGTTGCTCTTGTTTGGATAGGTATCAATGCTAGTAGTAGTCATTATTATTTTTTTATTGGTTGTAGGTATCCTGAACTCCTTGAATCTCACCCGTATCATTCTGTCTCATTCGTTTCATCAATATGTCGATGTTGACCTTGAACCATTGCTGCTTGCTCTTTCTGGACTGGGTGCCTTTATCCCAGTACTCTGGTTCAAGATGTTGTTTCATCCATTCCTGTTTGGGAACCTTAACTTGGTTCTCACTGTCATAGTAGTCAATCATACTGTTATCCAGTAAACCCATAGCAGTGAACTCATGCAGCCCTGGGAGATTCACTGGCTTGGAGAAGGCCGTGTAGATGTAGGTGAGGGAGTGCTTTTCTGTAAGACAAAAGACGGAAAAATGAAGATGGGAATTACTTTTATAATATCAGTGACTATTTATTACTGTGCAAGCCTTCTTGAAATGACAATATTTAGGCTAAAACCTTTATAAAAATGCTCTTCCCATTTTATTATATTCAAGTCTGTTTTAGACTAATTGAATTTCTAAATAAGTTAGGTCAACACTTAGAAATATTTTCTAACATACTGACACATGAATCTGTCTTAAGGCCAAATCTTAAACAGAAAATTGGGAAGAATGCTTTCACAGAAATGGAATGTCTTAAGTTAACAAGAGTTTCTTAAGGTCATTTCTGTTGTTATTGAGCAGTTGCTTTATCGTAGAAATGCTTTTCTTAAATCAGGGGAGGTCAAAAGTCTCATCACCTCTTATTTTATGTTCTGAGAAATATTGGGCTTTTCTTATTTAGTTTCCTTTAACATCACATTTTGCTGTGTAGGTTGTCTGGCACTGTTTGTTTTGTACCAAGTATAGATCATTTCATGGTTGCTTCACAATTGTAAACTGGTCAAAACAGAGGTCAACTACACAATCACTGGAAACAAATCTCATGTCATTTAGAGCAACAGAAAACAAATCCCACAAATTATAGAATGATTTTTGCAATTTAAGCATGTTATTCACATTTATGTCTATAGTTTATGAAAATGCAACCCTAAACAACTAGACATAATGTAGAACCGCCGCGTACTAAAAGCTGAATTTAACCATTGCTGAGGCATTGTTTACCTGGGCCTCGTTTCAGAAAGTGGGATAAGTGAATCACAACTGTTGCTGCTATTTTGCAGAAGCAAGTTTTTTTTTTTGTTAAGTATGTTTTGGTATTTTTCCTCTTATTCAATTAGTGAAAAATGTCCACTTCCCGCTTGTTTTTTCCTCCTTTGCCATTGTGAACTGCATACTAACTGTGTACCATTGTTGAGGCCTTCTTCTACATTCAGGTTTAACTCAGGGTTATTTGACTCAGAATTGGGTCACCTTGTTGACATCCACTGTTCTGAAACCCCAAATTCTTAGTATCTCAGAGTCTAGCAGGTTTATTCATAATATCTGCCTTATCAAGGCCTGTTGACCCTGCTTTCTGAAATGGGGCCCTGGTGTCATGAGGGAAGTCTTTTCCTAAGAAAATAAATTCAAGAATACAAGAATTTCAAATACTGTATAAAATTCATTTTCCCTCTGAACCTTTGTAAGAGGTAAACAATAGAGTCACCAATACAATAGTAAGAAAAAGCGAGAGGTATCACAAAGACTAAGATCTTTAAGCTTCAAGAGGTCTCACTTTGGCAGAAAACTTGTCTACTCTACAGCTGTAAATCAACTTTAATCAACCCTCCAAGGTCAGATCCTATTACACTGGTTTAAGGACATTTTCAATGTGATGATGTACTTTCGATTTAGCATTTGGACACACCATACAGATTTATTAAACTTATCTTTCTACATGACACAATAAAACCCATGAGACTGGAGGACAAGAGTAACAAAGGTCACTTATAACGTCTTATCATATTCATTCTAAGCTATTGCAACTATATGAGTGTCACACTGTCACAACTGACAAACATCATTTAGTAATTGTGTTCTCCTCTCAACCTTTTTTATCTAACTTGTTGGGAAGAAAAATACCCTTTATATTTCACAGGGCTCCATAATGGAGGGAAATTGTTTTTTTTTATATAGGACATGAAATATAGAAACAATATGCCAAAGCCACAATAACTTTATGAGAATAAGATAACTCATAAAGTACAACAACTTGTACTTTACACCGTTGTTTACCACTCAGTCTATTACATTCTGAGCCAATCACAGGTGAGACTCAATGATTTTTCTTTTAGGTTTTCACCTTTTTAGAAATTCTAGATTTGTTTTGTTAATCATCAGCATTCTTAACACTTCAGTATTTAACATGCACAAAAGGTAAAATTTAGGTGATTTTTTTTGTTACCCGAGATGCTCCACCTTTCTCTACAGTATCAGGTTTCTATTTTATTAACAAAGTCTACATTCTTAATCATTCTTAAAAATGTAATAGCACATAAAATCAGTTACTAGACAAATGTCACAATTTTGCTTTCCCTTTTAAAAATAAACTTAAAATTCTCAAAAAAAATAAAATAAAATCTAACTTACCGCTGTTGACGGTCATTCCAGTCCCCAAAAGGACCAAAACAGCGAGGAGCGACATTCTGAACCCAAAGTAGGTTCCGCTCTTCGTGGAGAATCACTTATGTTCGGCTGTTCGACAGCGATTCTTTCCGTGACTGTTACAAAACCTGATATGTTAGAATGTTCTCTGTGTTTTATGGTAGTTTCCTATTAATGATTTACCAATGTGCCTTCAGGGAACATCATAAATTAGAGAACTTTTGACTTCCTTTTAAAAAGACACACACTTTCCAACCACTTTCACATCTGAAACGGAAAATAAAATTATGAAACAAATAACTATATTTCATTAATAATTTTAATGTTATTGCAAATAATATATATTTTGTGTTAAAACATATTTTACAATCAATCAAAACTGTAGCATGAAAAAGTTTTTATATATATAAAAGGAGCTCAGATGATTTAAACAAATAATCATAAAAATATAATTAGATGGGACCACAACAAAGCCAAACTGCAAAAAAAGAAGAAAAAAATTTAAAAAAAAATAAAAAGCTAATCCAACTCAAACAAAGAAGATTTAGATTAAAAACTATACTTATAGCATATATTTAATCAAGTTGAAATCAAATGTTGAGTCTGTGCAATTAATGCATATTTCCAATATCCCATCATGACTCTTTTCTTAATCGAGACTCATTGGTAAATTTTTATCAACTGATTTCTGGGGTGCATTGGATTTGTTGTCTCCTACTTTGTTTTGTGTATCAACCAATAACTGCCAAAGTGGATCTTATTGATTTATTTCAGAACCAAAAAGTAAAAGTTACCAGGTCATATTCTTTTTAAGACAGAATGACAAGAATTTTAGGGTGATGATATTTGATACAGACTTCTTACCAGTTTGTGGCAGTAAATAAAAATAGAAGAAGAGGAACCAAAAGACTGCATCAGATGACAGACACACCAAGATGAGAATTTCTGTCATCTCTCCATTTCAGCTCAATTCAGATGTTCTCAGCAGCTGACAGAACTGCTCTCAAGCTGGGACACAATGGCAGACATTTTTATTCTGAGATGGGAGTGATCTGAGAGAACTCTGGGAATCTTTGTGCAATGTAAAACGTTTCTTGATGTATCGAAGCCTTATTAAAAATATTCAAAGCATCTTTTCACATAAACTACAAACCTTCTCATTTGTAAATAATCTGGTCAGGATGAAGAAAAGTATTGAAGAAATATATCTCAGTGACAGTTCATTGGGTAAAAATAAATTTGCATCATAAAAAAGAAACAACTTCAATAATTCTTTGTTTTATTCAGATAGAAAATACAGCTACATGAAGGTACATTTTTTGAAAAAAAAAAAAATCTCAACAGACCAATGAGTAGCAAACGTAACAACACGGTGATCTGAAAGATACTCCAAGGATTCGACGTAAACATCTAGTTGCATACATAACTTGGTGATTTAATCATTAGAGAAAAGCTGTAAATACTTATTCTTTGCTCACAATGTCACAATTAGACAAAGAAAATAAAATCAATCTTTGTACCACCAGTGCAAATACAGTAGAAAATATTTAGTAATTAACAGCCCTTCAAGTCCCAAAATACAAATAAATCCCCCCTAAAAACTAGAGTAAAAGCTTTTAAAGCAATAATGTAATACAGACTTCAAAAAGTAATCAAGCACATTCGTGAAGCATTGTAAAGATCCAAAAGAGAATAACTAAACTTCCCTTATTCATTGTAAAGATCCAAAAGAGAATAAACTTCCCTTATTCACAGATGACTACAAATAGCTTATGTATTCTTGTAACAAATTTGATCTGCTTGGCTAACTCAAAGTACTTTCAAATTGTGAGTTTGATTTATTATAAATCTTCAAAAAAAACTCACACTACAGCATTTATTCTTATTTTGAAGTCTTACAGGCTTTCACTTCAAACTTTTAATTTGCTGTCTTTTGTTGGGGGATTTTAGCTGATTTATCAGAAGAAAACAGATGATTTTACATTAATGCATCTCAGTGTAACGTCAACTGAAAAGACCAAAACCTGAATATACTCATCTTTCCAATTCTTCTTATTTCTATTTAGGTAGAGGCATCTTTAATGACTACTTTGTCCCTAGTGTTTACTTCACACATGAGAAAACATATTTTTTCATTCCTCAGATAATTTCTCATTATTTTTGCCATTTTATAATCTGGTTCCAAACGACTGAGATAGCTAATTAGTCAGACTCTTTTCTTCATCGCTCTGATTGTTGGAACTAGGAGATGAATCTACAGGAAAAAAAGGTGTGTATTAATTAATTTATTTTTTTTTTCACAAATGTGCACAGCAAAAGTTTCAATTTGTGTAAAGTTACTTACCATCAGCACCAGAATCTTGGGATGGATTGGTTTGTTCTAAAAAATACACAGAATATGTTCATGTTAAATCAACTTCCTCAATACTTTTAAGAAAATAAGATATTTTCCCTGTCTACTTCAACTAACTATGAGCATCTTTTTCTTCCTTTGTGCTGACAAAAGTTATCTTTTCTATACTGGTCTCTATTATGAGAAAGTCTTAGTGGCTCATAGTTTTGATACTCAAGTGATCAAAGCAGGGAAAAAAGTGGACGTCTGTCATGTTAAAACAACTGAATAAAAAAAATAATAATAATTATTACTGTGAGTCCTGAAAACCCTCTCAGGTCCAACAGATATTTACACATTGAAAATCAGGTCTTTACATTTTGGGATTTAATAGAAATTTCATATAAAAATAAAATTCAAAAGTGTAGAAAACCATGCGACTTGCCTGATCCAGAGGAGTTCTCAGAATTTAGACCTAAAAATAAAGATATATGTTAGTATATCTTTGATTCACAGATGGATTGGCAAAGAAATTAATTACTTACTTGGATTAGAAGCTCCGTCTGTAGAAGAATTTATAAATATATTTAAAAAAAAACATTTAAAACATTTAACACAGAAATATTTATAAATTACATTATTTAGTAGAAATGTAGGTCTTATATTTGTAAAGCAGAGGGATTACAATTACCCTAGTAATATGGATCTGAATATTTATATTTCAAATTTTATCAACCTTATGAAACTTAGCCACTGGTGTATTTAAGGGAAAAGTAAATTTGTTTGAAAAAGCACATGTGTTAAGAACCTTAAGTGTCCCCTTTCAGAGGGAAAGGGGTTTTGAATGTGTTATGGAATAGTACTGTATGACGGTTCTGAATTTAAAAAGGTTAATGAACAGAAAACTTACCACCATCAATGAGGAACTTCTTCTCTTCAGGTGTGCCATTATCAGGTGTGCCGTTGTCTACATAGAAAGATTCAAGCACAGACAGTAAAATACCAAACTCACTACTGCTAAATGTTTTTGAATGTATGTACCATTATATCTAAACAGAAGCATTTCTTTTAATGTGTCATTTAGGTACATTCCCATTGTGAAATCTGTTTTTATAATTGTGTTTGATTTAATTAATTACATTTGTTTAGTAATGTTACGACAGGACACTAACATTTGAGACAGGACAAGTGTTAGTGTTGGTAATGAATTATACAAATTACTTGGAACAAGATTTGCAACTTTAAGAACCTACAGGACATGAAATTTTCATAGATGTTAAAGTGTCCAGCACTGACCAACACGAAGGAAAGGATCTTTGACTAAAACTATATTAAAGCAAAAAAAACTAAATAAAATTTTTAATTTAGACTTAAAGCTAAGAATTTTTAGCTTAAATAGTATGTCTAAAACATTAAAATTTGCAATCAAAACGAAAGGCAAATTGCAAAATTTTCTGAATTTGAAGGAAGCAAAAGATTCTTGAAAAAATGTGTAAAAAAAAAGAAGAAAATAAACAACTCAAATTATATCGCAATCAAAACATAAAGATAAAACAGTGGTCACTTTTCTGTGTTTTCCCACTTCTTACTCTGTGGTGTTTTTATTTTAAATATACCAACAAATTTCACTTGATTCTGTTCAATGCTCCAAAGAAAAAAGGCATTTATACTAACTGTCTAACTGTGAGTTCATTTTTCTACCGTGATGCTCTGTGCCAAGTCAAGAAATGATCTATTCTGCAATGGAGTCTATGAGAATAATCAATTAGACCAAACAGAGATTAGTTCCAGCAATCAAGACTAATCAGAGCAGGGTAGAGACTTGACTTTTGGTTTACCATCGGAAAGGCAGGCAGGTTTTCTGTTGTTTTCTAAATTAAAATTCATGTAGCATAATTGATGCTATATCTGTCAGCAAGTGTGCAGTACTTACGCCCAGATCCAGAGTTCTTCACGTTAATAGATTCATCTGAGCCTGAAAACAAGCAGTTGGAAAATATTCAGGTTTCACCTGTATGTATAAAAACTTTGACATAATCTCTGTGTCTTACAAAGCTAGGGCAGTTTCACAAAAAAAACCAACTGTATATGCAAACATTTCTCTCTCATCAAGGATTGCTGGTACAGTTCTTTTCTGTAAATCCTTAATATGGATCTTAGTGGTACTTACTACTTTTATCTGATGATCCAGATGAAATCCCACTTTCATCTGGAAGTAAGAAATGTTGAAATACAAAATTAAAATGTCTATGGTATGTGCATTCCAATAGGTGGAAAATCCAAGGAATGAATGTTAAGCTAGAGCTCAGAAGAATACACGTTCATAAATGAAATATTTTGTTTACAGATTTATCTTTAAACATGATTAAGTGCTGGAACAATGATCAGTAAGTGGACAAGAGTTTTCCATGCATCCATCCATTTTCTTGACACTCTTGTCCCTTAGTGGGGTCGGTAGGTGCTGGTGCCTCTCCTGTTGGCATTCCGGGCGAGGGGCGGGTTCACCCTGGACAGGTCACCAGTCTGTCGCAGGGCAACACAGAGACACACAGGACAAACAACCATGCACACACACACTCACACTCACACACACCTAGGGAGAATTTGGAGAACCAATTAACCTGACAGTCATGTTTTTGGACTGTGGGAGGAAACCGGAGTACCCGGAGAAAACCCACGCATGCCTAGGGAGAACATGCAAACTCCATGCAGAAAGACCGGGGCCGGGAATCAAACCCAGAACCTTCTTGCTGCGAGACAACAGCTCTACCAACTACGCCACTGTGCAGCCCCAAGAGTTTTCCATCAGAGAGTCAATCACTTTAACAACTACATCTGATGGTATAAAGAAAGAACTGTGAATGCACATACATTGTTTGTTGTTGTAAATATGTAAAAACACAGTGCATGCAGAGGAAAATTTATAATGATTAATGACTTAAATATTGGTAGGACTGATAACATTAATGATCTCAAAAATAAGCTGTACAACAAGAAAAGCTTTATAAGACGTTGACATTTTTATAATCCTCAAAGGAAAACCTAAATCAACATCATCTGGAAATTTGTATCAATGTTTTTTGTATCTATTACATTGATATTTTACCTATAGTTTGCACTTATGTTATTTTTACTGAGAAGAACTGATGTGATATAAATTACTTCAAATATTTTAAAAAAGTAAAAACATACCTTTGTCTTCATTCAAGAGGGGTTCTTTGGTACCTGCACATAGAAGAACAGATAAGGTATGAGGAGAGAAAACTGCTTGAAAATTTTTTAAAACAGTTTTTTTCTTTATTTTCATCCATTTATTTTCTATTTTCAGCTATTATTTAATGGTTACTGGGGAGCTGGTGCTTATCTACAGCGGACTAGATAGGCACCAGCACCCCAGCTAGTTTATGGTGCATAAACCAGCACCTTCCCAACTAAATAAACAAGCCATCTAGGTAATAATGCATTGATAGGTACCACTAAAAATATATTTTCAATTTCATTGTACTGGTCAACTGACATTTATTTAATGATTTATGATTTATTTAGCACAAATTATAAAGGCTGTTTGTGATTATAAATTATGTCAATATTGGGCTGCATATAAACACAATACTGACATCAGTGAGCCTACAAGTGTCTTTATCTCGGCAAAACCTTACCATTGCTACAACTTTCACACACACTGCACTAATGCAGAATCATACATAAATTTTAAAAAAAGCAATTAAAGGAAATTCTACATACCCTTGTTTTGGCTGACTTGGCTGTCATTGGAGCCTATACAAACAGAGATACATACATTTACAGGTATGACACTTTAACGTTTACACTCCAGGAAAAAAATGTTTTTTCACCAAAAGAAAAAAAATGTTTTGGTGAAGAAAATGAATGGGATGTGACTTACCGGAGGCCACAGACTCTAGACCTAAAAATAAAGACTTATGTTAGTATATCTCCTTACTCATAAACAGTTCAGTAAACTAAACAAACATTTTAGTTTATATGACACCTAAACAGAATGTGAAGGTGATTGAAAAATGCACTATAAAGAAATAAAGCACTTACTTGACTTAACGGAGTTTTCAGGGCAATCTATTAATACAGAAACATTTATTAAAACATTTAATAGCAAATTATTTGTGTATTAAATCCCCCAACCTAATGATCACAACCTGACAAGAAGTATCTTTAGAAGTGGATGGTTTTAAATAATGCTTTGAAATGAATATAAATATTCTTTTAGATAAAAATAATAAAACAACTCTATGACCATGTTTTTAATTAGCAGCGTTTTAAATAATAATAACAAAAATCAACAGATTATTCCTTTAAACATGATTGAAGACTTGAAGCCTACAGACTAATGGTATGATAATGCTGATTTTCTGGAATGTGTGTATGTGGATTCCAACAGTTGGAAAATCCAAGAGATGAATGTTAAGCTAGTTTAGAAGAAAACATGTTCATAAATGAAATATTTTGTTTCCAGATTTATCTTTAAACATGAGTAAGTGCTGGAACAATGATCAGTAAGTGGACAAGAGTTTTCCATCAGAGAGTCAATCACTTTAACAACTACCTGTGGTTTTATAAGGAAAGAACTGTGAATGCAAATACATTGTTTGATGTTGTAAATACGTGAAAACACATGGCATGTAGAGGAAATTTTATATTATAAATGACAGTATTGGAAAACTGACTTTTCCATGAAAATTATCTTAGAGCGAATCTAACCAGCCTCATTAACTGATTATGTGCCCTGCTAGTAGCTGAATATGAAATCAATATACTATGCAACAACTACTACATTATTCTTGCACATACCTCACAAAATGTAATGTGTGAATAATGACCTGCTGGCTTCCAAAACTTTCCTTGTGAAAATCAGAAATGAATTCTTGATTTCTTGATTCAAAGAATCAAAAACCTTAGTTTAAATAAAAGCTACATGAAGAATGGAAATTAGTCTGCTATGTAATGATGGACTGTTCAGCCACTAAGTATGACTTATGATATTGCATAAAGTGCCTAATAAAATAATATATTCTGAAAAAGAAGCTTAAAATACTTTTTTCTGTGCAACTGAAAGACTGTATAGGTGATGTTTAAATAAGTGTAAATATGACTTTCAGTCATTTCAGTACATCTGATCAAAAGTTAATCTGTTATCTTAATGAATACATATGAAACATTCATTTATAAATCAAAAGGTGTCCAAGTTATATTTAATGGATAAAGGGGGAAAAAAATCTTACCAAGTCGGCGAGTCTTCATCTTAAGGTAGATAAGCGTCACACCAATGGCTGCAATCACAATCAGGATGGCGACAGCAGCACCAATGATGATGGGTGTATTTCCATTGTCTTCCACAATTATGTGATCTAAAACAAAACAAATTTCATATTAATTTTAGGTCACTTTTAGTACTTCTGTGAGTTTTAATCCACAGATTGATATAGACATACAGTTTTTGTATGTCTACAGTTTAATCCATTTCAACTATAAATATACAAATAAATGTTATGTTTAAAACTGTTAAAAACTATTTTCCACTTTACATATTTATTTATGTAATTGTTTTTTCTCTCAGATTTCAGATCAAACAAATTTTATTTTCAAAGATAACCACAGTAAATATAAAATGTAATTTTCATTAGTAAAAGTCATGAGTTTGTCCTCTGCTCTGGATAACAGGATTCAATTGCCTTGATCACTCTTTGCTGCCAAACCTACACAGTTAAGTGACTTAAATAGAAGCTGCCAGACAACATAAAGTAGACTAAAAGATGTAACAAAGGAGAAAAAACATCATTTCCCAATCTAAAGAAATTAAACACTAGAATGTTTTCGATTCTAAGATTTTTCTGAGATTTCTCTGACATATGTACGATAAAGGTTATTCACAAAGCCCCTGAAGAGAGTCTGTAACATGACAAAATGTTAGAAGTATTGAAGGTGACTTTTAGTGAGCCTACGAGTATCTTAAGCAGGGAAGATGGTGGAAAACTGACAGAAAAAATGGAGATAAACTGGATTGTTTCTTCTACCAACCAATCAAAGCACCTAAAAGGCAGCGTTGCACTTAGCAACCAGGTCAACCACAGCTCCTCACTAAGACAGAAAGTTATTTTATTGTAATTTATAAACTAGCTATTAAGACACCATTTAGTATGATGGGTGTCGGATTGGAATTGAACTTTGTCAACCAGCTTTGATTTTAAATAAACTAACTGATATATGAGAAGTGCAAGAAAAAGTTTCTCACCCCATTTCTCTTCAACATGCATTTTAGAGGCAGGATGATTAACTTGACAGGTGTAGACGGAAACATCAGACTTCAAAATCTCTACATGATCTCTTCTCTGGAAGGTGTTGTCTCCATTTGGGCGAACTCCAGTGGTCACCAACCCGTCCTCTAGAGTCAAGACACGCCCATTTCTTTTGATATTCATTGTGATGTCCTTTGGTAAGAAACCCGTAGCCAGACACGTCAAAATTGTGTTTGTCTCAGACCTGGCTTTACGAGTGAACACATCCACTTTAGGTGGAGCTGGTGAGAGAAAAATGGAAGGGTTTGTTGTAGAATAGACAACATATATGGCAGATCATTTTAATCAATGATATTTCCATAGTCCTATGTTTTCATTAATGAGATAATTTAAGCACCTAAAACATAAAATGTATTTTTTTTTCCAAACAGCTGAATTTTTTGTTAGACTTTGTTCAGGAAATTATTTTTAAGCAAATCTGAGATTTTAGCATATTGTTAGAGAGCATATAGATAAAAAATAGAATCATTAATGGCAAGAAAAGTTATACACACTGGCTTTTTCAAGCTGCTCTTTCCCAAAGTCTCTAAACTTGGCCATCCATTCCATGCACTCCTTCTCCAGGTAGCCCTTGGTGTATTCCTTCAGCACCTGGACCTCATCCCACTTCCTCTTGGTTTCTTCTGCTGCATGAATGGGAGCAACCCAAACCTGCCTGTTGTCGTCAAAAGACAGAAAGTCGCTTCCATCATAGTTGTACATGTCCATCCCACGGATAAACGTCATCGAACCATCAGGCTGAGTTTCACCCTCACAGCCGTGCATCCACTGAAGAATATGGGTATCTGTAAGAAGACATGAAATAAAAAATGAATTATACATCAATAAAAAATAATTTTACAGTCATAAAAAGATTTAGAGAATTAATAAACTGTTATACCTTGTTGCTGTCGTAAGAATCTTGACATTTTGATTGGACATGTGTCTGCAGTAGTCACTACTTTAATGTTTTTTTTACTGATTTTAGGCATCCTAAACTCTTTGAATCTCACCTGTGTCATTCTGTCTCATTCGTTTCATCAATATGTCGATGTTGACCTTGAACCATTGCTGCTTGCTCTTTCTGGACTGGGTGCCTTTATCCCAGTACTCTGGTTCAAGATGCTGTTTCATCCAGTCCTGCTTGGGAACCTTAACTTGGTTCTCACTGTCATAGTAGTCGATCATACTGTTATCCAGTAAACCCATAGCGGTGAACTCATGCAGCCCTGGGAGATTCACTGGTTTGGAGAAGGCCGTGTAGATGTAGGTGAGGGAGTGCTTTTCTGTAAGACAAAACAGAAAAATTGTGTAAGCCCTGAAATTATTATTTAGGTGAAACATGGGTCATCATCTTTGGCTCAAAATGCTCCTGGTATTTAGCCTTTTTCAATTCGAGTTTAGACATTCGTAATACTTAATATTTTGTTTGTAGTTATTGTTAAAAAAAGTTCACTCTTTCAGAGAGGAAAAGAAAAAAAAAGTAAAACAGATGTACTATACAGCAGGAACAAAAACACACACAAAAACCCCAGTCTTGATTGCACTCATGTCAAAACCTTCCCAGTAATGCTGTCTGACCACATTCAGCCAGACTGCCCCACCTTTAGGCTGTTTACCTGGAACTATCAAAAAAGACTGATGCCTTCCTGGAACAACATTGTATGTAATGGTGAACAATATTTGTTGGGTTGAAGTTTAAATGTATGTTTTTTAGTCTCATACGTTACAAATCTGCCATAACCATTCTACGTGTCTTAATGTTCCATGTTTCAAAACATTATTAGATAAGTCGGAGAATATAGCTCATCAACTAATGTCCTTTAAAGTTTTGACTTTTTAAAAATTTTAGAATGTTATTAACCATCTACCATCAGCCTTCTTAACACTTTAACATTTAACAATAACAAAGGTGACGTTTAGGTGAAGTTTCTGGTTATCTGGTGTGATGTATCCTCCACATAGGATTCTGGTTTCTAAATTATGAACTAAACACATATGGCTAAAAATCAAACATATATTCCAAGTTTAATAGAACAATATATTGAGTTACTAAGACAAATGTCACAAGCCGTTTTACTTTCACTTTAACAAATGCACTTGAAATTGCCTAAGTAAAAAAAGAAAAAGAAAAAAAACACTTACCACAGTTGGCCATCATTCCCGTCCCCAAAAGGACCAAAACAGCCAGGAGCGACATTCTGAACCCAAACTAGGCTCCTCTCCTCAGGGAGAACTATTATGTTCGGCTGCAGGTCGGAGCTCCTGTCCGTGTTTGTCCCAAAAACTCACCTGTTAGACTGGTTCTCTGTCTCTTGATCTTATGTTACTCCTTCAGCTCTGTGCCTTTAAGGACCGTCGTAAATCAGAGAACTTTTTTTTACTTCCTTATAAATCAACATACTTTTCAACCACTTACACATCTGCCACAAAAATAAACAGCAATAAAAATTAAACACAGTAGAGCAGTTATTTTGCAACACATGCCACTTTGATCAAAGACGTCAAGATTTTGCATTAAAATATATTTTATTGAAGATATACAACCGCAAGTCACTCCAAACTGTATACATTTTTCAATGCAATATGGAAATTTCTGATTTTGTAGAAGTCAACTAAACCAAAAAAAGATCATTCTTAGATGACAAAAATCATAAAACTGCAAAACATAAAACATTCAGATTCAAAGCTCAATTTTAAGCCTAATTTAGTACAATTATAATGAAAATTAGAATCAATAAATATTAATAAAACAAAAAATGGCAGTTTGAAAAACACTTTGGGTTTATTAACTGCTACAATATTTCAGTTCTCCAAAATTGCATTGCTATCAATTATCAATCTGTGCATATTTTTCTCATTTATTAACATAAAAACAATTAAAAAGACAAAGAACCCCAAACACCCAAGCAATCTACAGTAAGACACAGGTAATTGAAAAACACACAAAATTAAATGTATAGTCAATTTATAACATTTTCAAATGTCTCCAAACAAATAGATACATTCGAGTTTGACAACCATTTCCAAAATCCTTTTCTAATTGTTGTCTTATTAAAGTGTATCCAAAACAGGTATGTATTTATTTCTTTACAAGTTCACATATATTTGATGCACTTTCATTTATAGCCATTTTGGAACCAAATTCATCTTGATATGTACAAAAATAATAACAAAAGAGAAACTTATTCAAATGGATAAAAAGCAAAAATGTTTTGTGATAATTAGGGCAATATGACTTTAATATAGGATCTCAGATTTTTTTCATACACCATCTGATTTTAAAGTATTTTTCTCGTTTCTTTCCTTAAAAAGACATTACAAATTAAACTAAATATTGCTTTTATTTCAATCATCCATTCTGGGAGAAGACCTGACTAAAATACAAGCGGTCAATCATGTTTGTAAAAGAAGATGTTTGACACTCGGTGGGCTGAGTTCATTCAACTAAAGAAGCCCAAAAGAGCATATTGATTATTACAGCAAAAAAAAATCCAGATTTTACAAAAATTAAATCTTCAAAATAGAAAATCAGATTACTCGATCACATCGATTTATTGTCCAGCCCTAATAACAATTACAATTAGCTTTCTTTGATACTTAAAATAAATATCATTATGATTGTATATAAAAACATAAAATGTGGCTCATTTGCATTCATATCCGTTGCAGTTTAAGACAACAGAGTTGAGGCTCAGAAGAAATGTTCCGTCTTACAGAGAGCAGTGAACGCTCCACCATGTCTTTGAAGATGGGGTTGTTTTTATAGTTACCTACTTCCTTATATTATGTAGCAATAATAAGCTCATGGCGCACGTTTCATTTTTGTTTTGTTGAGAACTTTAAATGTTCCTAGAAACTAAAGAGTTTATTTGAAACTTTCCACCCATCTAATGTTTTGGAAATGCTTTTTTACACCACCGGAGCTACATGAAAAGAAATGCATGAATAAACTAAATCGGATTCCACTCCTCTAATCTGGCTGCTAATATCAATTAGTCATCAATTCAGTTAGAAAAATTGTCTCGTTGTTGGTTACATTTATCACATTTTATATCTGAAATGCATGACCTCGTTAAAATATATGTAATTTATAAGCTTATTCAAATTTCAGTACTTTAAAGTTTCCAGGAGCTCATTTGAATATTTAGCATTACCATATTCAACATAAACTCCTTCTTTCCTTGAGTTTTAGTTTCCTCAATTGTAAGTAAATTCCAGTCCGATTAGCATGTATTGACCAAGTTACATATCTAATGTAACAAACCTCAACCTATGGAAACAACTTATTCAATTATGTTATTGACCTTGAGTATCTTTCCATGTCCATAACAACACATTTACTGTACAATATATAAATGCAACTGGAAGAATTAGGTAACCTACATATTCCAGTGCTACCATCTCAGACTAAGGCTCTGAATTTTCACTCCATAGTAGAAAAACCACAACCATAATGAAGGGTGTTTTTCTGTTAAGAGGTTTTGCGTTTGAATGTTTGAAGCATATATAGAAGTGAAATGTAACCCTAAAAGCTTGTGCTTCCCCTACTGTTTAGAAATATCTGCTATGAAAAATACCAACACCTCAGAGGTTCTCCTACTGATCTTAGATATGAATGAACAAGCTTCTGTCTAGTAGAAGCTCTGGTATCATTTCTACTCCTGGAACGATTTGGCTTCTTTATGCATTCTACTACTCTTAAAACTTTCTTTGAACATTTCAGTCTGTTACTTTTAATTATTAAAGCATACATTTGCTTTTATTGTTATTTGTTGGTCAGTTTGAGGGAGCATTTTATCCTAAATTCATTATTTAATAAAGTTTTTGCAAGAAATGGTATAGGTTTTGTAAGTTTTAGTTGATTTATGTAACATCATTTTCACTGTGAGACAGTGAGTAAGATACAGAATTTAATAAGCTTCCATATCCCAAGTTCTTGAAATGCTTTTACGTTTTAAGGAAAGCTCCATTGTCCTATAGATTTTAATGCAACAACCCACTCAAAATTTGGTAGCTGTTGAAATGAAATTCAGTTAAACTAAAGTTAAACAATAAAAAAAAAAGTGGGCTAATGTTTCCAAGTAACATTTCAAGCATCAAATTAACAGCACGATTATTGGCCTGTATGACAAAGCAGCTTAAAGAATAAAAAGCATATTTTTTTAAACACACAAAGAAAAATCTATCGAACTGCAGCTTCCATAACTACAAAGAGCATTAGAGGCAAACCAACAGAATAAAGTGCTCCACGTTTCCGTGTCATGGGTTAAAAATATGCGCCAAACTGGTTATTCAACAACGTTTGCAGTCATTTAACCAGGGTTCAGATGATCTTCACTTTCCATTGAACTGTGAATTACTTGTCCGCCTTTAATTGCTGGATTCTCCGGCTGTTGGGACAAAATGACAAATCTTTCTTCAGTAAATATAAATTTCCCCTAGATATGTACATAGATTGAGTTTTTTAGGTTTTCAGTTTGAAAAGTAAAAGAACTCCATTAAACATGTGTACTAACAAATTTCCCTTTTACTTTTGAATTACACCGTAAAAAAGACAGGAAGGTTTTCTGTTGTTTCAGAAATTAAAATTCATGCAGCACAAATTATACCACAGCATTCTGCAGTACTTACAACCAGCTCCAGAGTCACTTGTGCGGACAGATCCTTCTGAGCCTGAAAACAAGCAGTCAGATTAAAATTCTGGTTTCACTGGTATCCATAAAAACTTTCACCTAATATCTGTTTTACAAAGATAGGGCAGATGTGCAATATATCAAACTGTATCATTATATATGCAAGAGCACTACTGAAGCAATTCTCTCTCATCAAGGTTTACTGGTCCATTTATTTTCTGTAACTAGTTAATATGGATCTCAGTGGTACTTACTATTATTATCCAATTGTCCAGATGAAATCCCACTTTCTGCAAGCAAAGAGAGAAATGTTTTAAGAAATGTAAAAGTTAGATGTCTATGGTCTTGCAATTTTGCAATTAATTTGTAAACAATTTCATACTTCTTGACACCATTTGTGTCAGTTTCCCCTTTTCCTTTATTGTATTATTTATTTTATTGTTCCTCTAGAGTTTGGTAGACTTATAAAGTTTGACTGGAAATGTACTTTTTTCTACAATGTGCCATAAAGGTAAAAGATATGTGGCTCTTATAGACTCCAGCATAAAAATCATAAAATAAATATTTGTTTTTGGTCTCTCGTTAAGATAAAGTAGTTTACATCTGAAATAAATAGGAGAGAATGTCACAAAAGAAAATCTTCACAGAATCTTTAATTATTCAACCTTGGCTGCTGTTGTCTCCCTCTCCACCAGCGCCTCCTGTAAAGAAATAGTTTGTAATAATTGATGACTTCAACATAGGCAAGACAAATAACATTAATGAACTTTAAAATAGGCTGTTCAACAACAACACGTTTTTAAGAGGTTAGCATTTTTATAATCCTCAAAAGAAAACCTAGCTTTATGAAATTTATATCAATGTGACAATTTTCTTTTCATAGGTTTAACAAATTGTGATTTTAGAGATATCAGAAAAACAGCACTGAGTTTAGTTCATTTGACCAGAATTGGAATCAAGTTGATTTGAAATGGACACGCTAATATTTCACTTTCAATATGAACTCAAATTATGCTCAGAACTGATGCTATATAAATAAAATAAATTGAAATGTACTAAAGGGGAAAAAAATGTACCTTCACTTCCACTCATGAGGGGTATGGTAGCGCCGTTATCGCCTGTACCTGCACACAGATGTACATACAAGATATATGAAGACCAAATTGCTTAGAATCTTTTTAAGCTATTCTTTTCTTCGTTTTCATCCATTCAGCATCGTCTTCACTCAATTATCCTTTAAGGATTGCAATGCACTTGTGCAGACAATGCACTATTGCAGAAGCATACATAAATAAACGATTGAATAAAAAACACATACCATTGTTTTGACTTGCATGGTTACCATTGGTGTCTGTATAAACAGAGATGCACACATTTACAGGTATGGTGACTAAACATATTTTAATTTAATATATGACACATTAAGGTTTACACTTCAGGATTTTTAAGCGTCTGCAGACAAAACATTTTTCAGTGTAGAAAATGAATGGGTGTGACTTACTGGAGGTGGTCACAGACTCTAGACCTAAATATAAAAACATACATTAGTATATCTCTTTACGCAAACAGCTCAGCAAACTAAACAAACATTTCAGTACACTTAACATTTGTATTTAAACAGAGTGAAAAGGTGATTGACAAATGCAACACAAAGAAATAAAGCACTTACTTGAACCAGGGGCTCTGTTTTCAGGACAATCTATTAAAACAGAAACATTTATTAAAACATTTAGCAGCTAATAACTTGTGTATTAAATCCCCCAAATTAATAATCACAACCTGATGAGCAGGAACCCATGGTGTTAAATAATGTTTTAAAATAAATATATTTAAAGCATTAAAAACTAATGCATTTTTGTATTTCAGAGAAAAATTAAACAACTCTTTATGAGTATCTTTTCTTTTAAATTAACAGGGTTTAAAACAATAATAATAACAGATTATTCCTTTAAACACAATTTAAACAATAGTTTTGTTTGAAAACTTGAAGTCTATAAACTAATGGCATGATCGTACTGATTATCATGCCATGCCAGGAAATTAATGCTAAACCAGAGCTCAGAAGAAAGAATTTTGATAAATATTTTGTTTTTTGATTCATCTTTATACAGGACTCAGTGCTGAAATCAATGATCAGTAAATGAACATTTTTCTTTCACAGAGTCAACCACTCTACCTGTGATTCTATAAAGTAAGGACAGAAAAAGTGAATTCTTTGTTGGATGTTAAAATACTTTCTTCTTGGTTCATGTACAGGAAGTTTTATATATTAACTGCAGCGTTGGAAAAGTGACTTTTCCATGAAAATTATCTCAAAGGGAATCTAGACAGCCTGATGATGATTTTTCTTAAGATAATCAGTTATCTTAATAAATGCATATGAAACATTCATTAAGGAAACAAAAAGGTACACAAGTTAATTTCAATGGACAGATGGAGGGAAAAAATCTTACCAAGTCGATTTGTCAACTTAAGGAAAACAAGAGCCCCACCAATGACTACAAGCACGATCAGGATAGAGGCAATAGCAACAACGAGGATGGATGTATTTCCTTGGTTTTCAACAAAAGTGGACTCTAAAACAAAACAAATGTCACATTGGTTATAATATGCAGCCATTTCAACTATAAACATACAAATAAAAAAAAAAACAACATATTGTTGCTAGAAACTATTTTCCACTTTACATACTTATTTCTATCATTGCTTTCTTTCAGACTTCAGATCAAAGAAATTTCACTTTTGAAGATAACCACAGTAAATATAAAATGCAATTCCATTAGTAAAGTCATGACTTAATCCTCTGCTCTAGTCAACAGGATTCAGTTTCTTTGAGCACACTATGCTGCCAAACCTACGCTATCGAGTAGTCACTTCAGTAGAACCTGCCAGACAACATGAAGTAGGCTTAAATATTTAAAAAAGAAAAAAAAGGTTAATCATTTACCAAATTTTAAGAAATTCAACAAAACTATTTTCAATTCTAAAAAATTTCTGAGATGTTTCTTACCTATGTAAGATAAAGGTTATTCACAAAGAAACCTTGAGAACTTGACAAAATGTTAGAAGTAGAGGAGAGGACTTTTTCTGAGCCTAGAAGAGTATTAAGCAGAGGATGGTGGAAAACTGACAGAAAAGAGAGATAAAAAGGATAGAGCCCTCAGCAGGCACTGTTTCTTTCCTGTTTGGTTTATGAATCCTTTATGTTGATTATTTCACCAGATTAAACAAGCTTATATGAGCAGGTCATCACAGTGAATAGCT
This sequence comes from Micropoecilia bifurca, assembly GCA_903067075.1. Lineage (NCBI taxonomy): Eukaryota > Metazoa > Chordata > Actinopteri > Cyprinodontiformes > Poeciliidae > Micropoecilia > Micropoecilia bifurca. The sequence continues at coordinate 34,412 of CAEGAF010071274.1, read as the reverse complement.
GACAGCAATTCATTTCAAACAGATGACTGGCATGAAGTCATGACAAGATCAGAATGCACCTTACTTACATCCTCATTATTAATCAAACATGTTGATGCTTAGATAAATGTAGCCACTTCATCTTTATGACACACTTTACTTAATTCAGTTTTGATTCAATGATGGGTTAATTTCTACCAACTGATTACTTGGAGCATGTTTGTTTTTTGTGTGTTATTTTGTTTCTCCTGTCAAACAATCACAGCCCCCAAAAGGCTGTGATTGGATTCCACAGCTTGAGGAGCTGTGATTCGAATCACAGCTCCTCAATAGTATAAAGGTTTCTGTCATCTCCTTTCTCACAGCTGCTCTCAGCGACTGACTGTATATAAGAAAATATATATTTCAACAGCTAGAACTCATCGACATGAATTTATGGGCTAACCATTAACACAGTGGAAATGCATTTTCCAAATCATGGGAGTAGGATATGGTCAACCAGCCAACAACACTGCTTTGATTTTAAAAAAACAAAGCATAATGAGAAGTGCAAGAAAAAGTTTCTCACCCCATTTCTCTTCAACATGCATTTTAGAGGCAGGATGATTAACTTGACAGCTGTAGGAAGCAACATCAGACTTCAAAATCTCCACATAATCTCTTCTCTGAAAGGTGTCATCAGGATTTGGGAGAACTCCATCGGACTGAAGCCCATCCTCTTTAGTAAGGATTCTGCCATTTCTTTTGATCCACAGAGTGATGTCTTTTGGATAGAACCCCGTAGCCAGACACGTCAAAATCGTGTTCGTCTCGACTTTGGCCTTACGAGTGAACACATACACTTTAGGTGGAGCTGGAGAAGATATTAGAAACTTGTGTTGGTAAGATGGTAATAATGGAACAATGTCAAAACACATATGTCAAAAATTTCAATCACTTATATTTTTCATAGCAGTATTCATCCATGAGACAATTTGGACACTTTAAATAAAAACAGACGTCTCTTTTACAATTTAAGATTCTCCTCAACAACACAGAGGTATACCCTTTATACACCCTAATTTGTACATAATAGTTTTAAATGAAAGCGAAACGGTTTCATTTTGTAAATTTCTAATAGCAATCACACAGAGATGTCCCTGTAAAGCATTTACCTGATAACTTATTTTAAATGTTCTTGTAGCTGAATATAAAGGTCTTTGTAAACAGCTAATTTTTTTAGTTTAATTTCTTTTTTTTAGTAAAGTTAAGCGAAGTATGTCATTGATAGAGAGATTTTGAAAAATAAAACAAAAGCATGAAAGGCCAAAATGCTTAAAGGTTATACATACAGGATTTATTAAGCTTCTCTTCCCCATACTCTCTAAACTTGGCCATCCAATCCATGCACTCCTTCTCCAGGTAGCCCTTGGTGTATTCCTTCAGCACCTGGACCTCATCCCACTTCCTCTTCGTTTCTTCTGCTGCCACAGTGGGAGCAACCCAAACCTGTTCGGCGTCGTCGAAGGACAGAAAGTCGTTTCCGTCATAGTTGTACATGTCCATCCCACGGACAAACGTCATCGACCCACCAGGCTGAGTTTCACCCTCACAGCCGTGCATCCACTGGAGAATATGGGTATCTGTAAGAAAACATGAGATAAAAAATTAAAACTAAGAAATAAAAGATTTTATTCTTTTGGTTTTTAGACAAATAAATATTCTGAGAATAAATAAGATGCATCTATCTACCATTCTCATCCTGTCTCATTCGTTTCATCAATATGTCAATGTTGACCTTGAACCATTGCTGTTTGCTCTTTCTGGACTGGGTGCCTTTATCCCAGTACTCTGGTTCAAGATGCTGTTTCATCCAGTCCTCTTTGGGAACCTTAACTTGGTGGTCACTGTCATAGTAGTCGATCATCCGGTTGTCCAGTAAACCCATGGCGGTGAACTCATGCAGCCCCGGCAGATTCACAGGCTTGGAGAAGGCCGTGTAGATGTAAAAGAGGGAGTGCTTTTCTAAAATACATATAAATAAAAGAACAGGTATTAATTTAAAGAGAGGCTTGTGAAAAACTGAAAGTGGTTATGCTTTGAACTAGTCATTTTATGGAACATTGTCTTGATATATAGATATCTTTGTCAAAGTCACTTAGGATTTGGCATGAACAGATTACTGGTATTTGGTAGCAAAACATTAATGGCACAACATAACCGAGTTGTAGACTAGACAAAGTGTAAAAGTGACTGGAGTTTTAAGAAGCCTTTTATAGTTTTCTCTCAAATGACAGAAAAAATTCAATCATTTGGAAATATTGCCCGCTATGGTGCTAAAATTTAAAGTAAGTAAGAAAATAAAAGCTTCCCAACCAAAATAAAATACAATTAAAAAACAAAGAAAAACAAATATTCATAGATGAGAATGGATTTCTACACAGTAGGGACCAAAAATAAAAGCAATATAAAACAAATACATAACAGACATATCAATTCCAAAAATTTAAGTTTTGAGAAGGTTCATAAAGAAAATTAAATAAATAAAATTGACTCTGCTACATAAGCATAATGCAAGTTCACCCTCTCAAAGACCAAGTTACTTTAACCTTGCAAAGAACACTACACACTAAAACTAGAAGGTATTTTATATATCCAAAATAAATAAACTAAAAACAATAAATAAAACGGAAATAAAAGGGAGAAAAACAACTGAAGCCATAAATAAAATGGACTATGATGTCGCTCTAAACAAAATTTCCCTTCATAAAATATTAATAATCAGAATTTGAATTACTGAGCTCATTTCAATTGATCGGAAAACTGATTGATTAATTAATTAATTGTTTATGGCGACAGGCTTAGTAGCAAACGCATCTATGAAAAAAAATAATTCATTATAATGTGAAATGCTAGTTTTCTCTTTACTTTGGTTCAGCTTTCGTTTGTGATTCCAATGAGGAAGTTCTACAGTTGTACAGGAAGTGTTCCCCCCCAAAACAGCATTTTTCCATTATTGTTTGATGTTTCTTGTTCCAAAGCAGAATATTCATAACTTTGAACCTTTACAAACCGATGGTTAGACATTTATTTTCACCACTGATCGTAGTGGCTCCTTATTGAGAGACTCGCCTTTTTTGTCATTTTGGATAGTAGCTTCTCACTGATTTTAATGTGAATTGAGGTGCATAAATTTCCCCCAGACTTATGGCTTTATTCACATTCTACAAATAACATTAAAAAATATTCAAGGTCCTTTAAATGCACTAAATTGTTTTGTCATATTTATAACTTAACCCAGTGACGTATATGCCAGTGTTTTTAACCTTGTGTCTTCCGCATACTTCAAATTGATCTTTGAACACTTGATTTACTGGTTATAAATGACCTCAGCGTAAAAAAAGGTGTGCTGGACCAGAAAACATATATATCTGAGATATGTTGGGAAGAGCTTATAAAAGGACAGGACGGCGTTGTGTGTTAATGAATATGCGCCAAACATAAGACGACAAAGTTCACCCTAAAGGTTCTGGTGTCGGTTTATTTTAAACTGGGTCGACACAGAATAATTGGACTTTACTTAATATTAGCAAACGCGTCTAGTTAGTCGGTAAATAACACAAATTTATCGACAGAAGACTTATTTTTTTTACGACGTCATATCTGTTTTTAGTTTCACTTTTAACAACCGCGTCAACATGTCAGAAAAAAAACAAGAATATTACCGCTGTACACCGTGACTGCTGTCCCCAAAAGGACAACAAACGATAGAAGACTCATTCCGAACCAGCACCAGGTTAAGTTCTCCAACTGAAATGTATTTGTTTTGGGTTTTTTGTTATTTCTTTTGCCCGGGATGCCTCGTTGTCCTCAGCTTTGAAGGGCTTTCTTCCTCTGTTGAGATGATGCTTTGAGGGTTCCTCGGACTTTAGGCATTTTAGCTTTTTACTTCCAATCGTTGTGGCTCAATTAAATAAAATAAAAGTAGTCAAATGCCTTATTTTCAAAACAAGCAAAAAAAAAAAAACAAATATATATATATATATATAAAAGAGAGAGAGAGAGGCAGGAAAAAAGCCATAGTTAAATAAAGCTTATGTTCTCTTGGTCTTCCTAAACTTATCTGAAGTCTTTCAGAGATTTCCTGAAGTCCATGACCATTTTAAGATAAGCTGCTTTTGTTTTGCTTGTTAAAACTTTAGAAGATCCTTACAAAGTCTAAACAAATATGTAGACTATTTTGAAATATTAAAAGAATTTCATTCATGAGTTATTTGATTTTAATATTTTTGTAATGGAATAATCTGGAAGAAACATCAGATTTCACTCTACTTCATTTGTTTTTATTGTTGTGTTTTACTCTTTGTAGTGCCGTCTTAAGGGTGCAGTGATTTCTCAGCAGCACACAAACCTTTGTTTTTGATCTCTGTGATGTGTTTATTTTTTACCAACGTTACACATTCCATTTTCTTAAATATAATTCAGTATTTAAAAAATTCAAATAAAAATTGAAATGTAATTTCAATTATTTTTCTTTTTCCCCAAGCAGATTGGGTGCTGGTTTCGTTTAAATTTATCTTGATCATAAACCTCCTATCCATCAGTCGGTGCCAGCTCATGAGATTTTCTTAAATATAAATTTGGAAATAAACAACATTGTAAGGAACAAACACTGCAAAGTTGAATCTGGACTTTTTAATTGTTTTTAATTAACATTTTTAGGTGAAAATATTTTAGGAAACTGATTTGATCGTTTGTTTTTATGACTTTTTCACAGTTTTTTTTCTCTTTCCGAAGTGATTGTCCGCTGAGCTATGCCGTAATCATGGTTTCTCCCTGCTTTCTGTGATTGAATGTTGATTATTCTATAGTAGCCCGTGTGCAACAAGCAGACTTCTAAATTTACAAGGATCCATGAACGCGACATAAACTCTTCCGGATTTCTTGTATGTCATCAGGCTTGTTTTGTTTGTTTTTTTCATGTGAGGCACTTCCGCTTTTGCTAAAATGTTTTGTAGAGTTTGAAATTAATTTTGAATGACAACGAAGTTGGCAATGCAAATAAATCATCATGTTTTAGCTTTTTATTATATGCAGAATTAAATTCTTGCACCTCGTGTACAGTAATGTGCAGTAGCTTTTGTTTTGCTCCTTTAATTGTCAATTATTAAAATGTCGAGTCTGTAAATATGAGCTGTTGTTGTTTATTAGATCTCTCTTTACTCTCATCGGGTTTTAGGACCGGGAGTGACTAGTTAAGTACAGTAAACACACCTAAACCCATAAACCGACCAGCGTCAGCCTCGGTGTCTGGCTTCATGCTCAGCCAATCAGATAAATCGTAGTCAGTCGCTAGGCAGAATACAGTATTACAGTTTGGGCTGAAAGACTGAAAGCAAGTAGTAACGACGGTTTTTAGAAATGTAAAACCGAAAAGCAATAAAGATATTCCGGTAACCGACTAAGGCAAATATATTTCTATTTATTTACTCATCCATTCATTGCGTTAAAACAATCTTTAGTCGAATTACTGGAAACTTCTGATGTTTAATATATCTGTTGGATCGAAAAAGTCAAAATATAGCTTTTTTTACGATATAATATCATGTATGGACATAAAAATGCCCTGTTCCCTCATGGAAAAAATGGTGCAGAAGTGGCCATAAGAACAACAAGGAAATAGAAAAAGTTGCTGCATGGTTACAAAATTATATTCTTAAATGCAGGAAAGACAGATGCAATGTTTTTTCAGATAATTGGAATGAATGTCAACCTTTTCCACTTGTATGACATAACATTTGATCATTTTCGCAATTAAACCCTTTTTTTTATTCCTAACCAAATCTCATTATTTCTCAAAGTAATGGCTCTGAGGCCATTACTTTGATGGCCTCAGAGCCATCAAAGGCCCCTCGAAATGGTAAATGTTCACTTTACAAAATTCTTCATGATATTGCTGATCCAAGAAGGTTTGTCACCCAGAGATCTAAAATGATTAGTAACTAGGGCGCCATCAAGAGGTGAGTGCAGGTCCTAAAGTTTAGCATTCTGCACTCGTCTTAACTTGGTTCATCGAAGCAGATTTACACTTATTTATGATGGTGGTGAATGAAGCAGTAGCTTAACAGGTTTTAATGAGATGTGAATCAATATATATTGGATATGTATAAAATGCAACAATATGTACTTATTTTTATTCGGGTTTATCATCAGTTCACAACCTTTGTTAAATTGTACTTGTACTACAGGTGGAAATTAGCCATTTTTGCTTTGACCTGGTACCATTGATCTTTCCTTTGAAAGGGTCAATGAGCTGCTGCACATTGTCTCTGTGTAAATTAATAATAATAAAAATCAAAGACAGATGCAACTGATGGAAGTCACATATTTAACTTAACAGTTTGTTTTCATTTGTGAAATTTCATGAAGCGCTAATATGAATTGTTAAGGCATGTAAATTATGTAATGTTAAAAGTTTATTTATTAAACAAAAATCTCCATTATTGCCTCGTTTCTTACAGTTATAGGCAGTAATGCACAGAGCAGCTTCCTGCAGCTTCTCACTGTGTAAATGCATTAGATGCTACTGGTTTCTTTCTGTTGACAATAAAGTAAAGATTAAAAAAAAGAAAAACTGTTTAACCCCACACTCCAGTTATGAAACCTCTCTTCCTGCTTTCTCTTGTCCTCCTCTGATTTCCAACTCCTTCAATTACCCCTCCATCCTTCCCTCTCTTTTCCAGTCGTCTCTTCCTCCCAAAGCGGAAACCAAATCCTCCTTTCTCTCGGCTGACGGCTTGAAGCCCTCCGGCCATGGATGTAAGAGCGTCGTTTCTTTTCCAGCCTTCTTCGCCTTCTCCTCCCTCCTGATAGTTCATGGCCTCTAGAGAGTTATCAGCAGCGAATGGGGAGAGTGGCAGATCCACAACATCCCCTCTCTGGTCTCTCAGCAGCTGCTCTTCCTCCCAGACATCACCCACTTCCTCGGGCTCGAGAAGAGTTTGCAGAGAGTCTTGAAGCCAGTCAGACCACGTTTTAGGGACTTTGGGGTCCTGCAGTGGAGCACTGAGGTCATACAGGCTGGACTCCAGGTCTTGTCTGGGGTAGAAAGCAGCAGATGATGGGGGATGCATGGAAACTGTGTGTGGGATTGGGCAGAGGAGGTTGAGGAAGAGGAGGATTACCTGTGAGGCACTGATATGGAAAGGCAGTTTCATCTGGACAAAAAGAGCAGCAATAATCATGTTACAGGCAGTTTTAATCCTTTATTAGATTTAATTTGCTTTAAACATTCAATTATGATAAGATATTTAGGGCATTCATAAGATGGAAAAAATAGAAAGCATATTTTTATTTCTTAATTGATTTTGAGTTGGATTAAAATAAAAGCCTTATGTAGCCAGTGTTAAAGGTTTTCAAGCATCATTAATATGAATTTGTAGTTGTTACTATAAACAATATTATCAGGTAAAACAATGCCTTTCTCTAAATATTAAAGTAAGAAATGCAAGTTTTAGATACTTTTCTGACTTTCATGGAAATACAATGAATTTCCAAAACAGAATGACACTAAAAGTATCTGTAACTTAATATTTACATAAACGTTTTTGCCAATAGGTTGGAAACAGTTTTTCTGCCAGTATTTACATCCCATATAAGAAAATGTATCTAAATTATCTTTGTAAAAGGTTCTTTAGTGTAAAACTTAAAAATAAAAATACAATTGTGATTATTCAAAAATGGCATTTCTTGTACTTGATATTTATCAAAAGTTATAAATTGCATTTTTTTCAAAAGGTCAGGCGACATTTGTTGTGGATAAATTTTATTTTGCTTAACTGACTAAAAATGTCTAAAGGTTGCAGATCCTGGTCTACATGGAAACATTAATTTCAGTCAATTTAAAACTGACATGTATTTATATTTAACACTTTTGAAACAAGACACTTCACATAGAACTTTAAAGATCATTGTGATTCTTTAATAAATATTAAGCGCTAATAAAAATTTGACTTGGTTTAAATAGTTCATTGAACAGAGACTTACGTTTTTACTGTTTATTCCAGAAGGTACTCTTAACTTAGCAGAAACCAATTATTTTTTATCTTAATTTGAGGTTTTTCCATTTAAACTCTCATGCTTTCTGGCTCTACGCCGTAGCTTCTCTGGACACATTTCATATTAATACAAAAAACTAAAATAATTTCCAAAACCTACAAGAAGCTCTCCTCATATCAGATATGTCTTACCTTGTTTCCTGTCAGGCACCTTGTGTCTTCTGTAACATTTGTTGCTTCGGACCTTTTTAAAAACCACCAACTTGTCCCCTCCGTTCCTCCATCACACATCGGTTTCTCCGCCCTCTGACGCACCAACATTTTCACCAAATACCTTAAACTTCATTCTTATTAGCTCAGCAACATTTGCCTGGGTTAACACTGAGGCCAATTATGACTGCTTGTTTGGCGCTAGGCGAAATGGATGCAAAAGATTAATTAAGATGTTTCTGATTAGAGAGAGTCTCCGGGATTTCTTTTATGGCTGTGTTTGTAATTAGCATTGTTTCGATAGGATAGCACAAACATACCTGAAAAGTGTCATAGTAATCCTGTGACAAATCCAAACCGCAAACCAAATGAGGCCTTTGCTTGAATGAAAATAACATCAATTATGTTCCAAAATATTTGCAGACCCACAAGCCTAATTTAACTGTGAATCAGGAGGTAGCTTCAAGACTGATTGTAAAAAAAGAGACCTTTTTTAAAATCTAAAACCACATTGTTACAGAGGAAATGTTTCCGTGGTACCAGGAAGTTGAGCATGTAATTGAAATATAGAAATCACAAACAGGGTTGGATGTAGCCAGGCTGCTAATAAAGGCACTGAGTTTTGTGCCAAACATATTTCACAGTCATTATTTATGAAACAAAAACAAAACCAGAATGAAAATGTGGCTGAAAAGCTGCGTACAGCCAATAATTCAGGAGCTTGTTTTACCGTCATTAGCACAGAGGAACCTGAAGCTGCTGTTTCTAAACACATTTTTTCCCCTCTCCATTCTTTTAGCTGCAGCTTCAATGCTTGAATGATCCAATCTCTGCCCACTCTTTGACGTCTGGCATATCACGTAGTTTCTGACTCTGGAATAAGATCACTGACTCAATGATTGTAAGACTCATGCAAGTGACTACAAAGCAGGAGATGCTGACAATATTTACTATTTGAATCAAGCTATTGAAATAAATTTAGTCTTTTGATTGTTTCCAAAATGATTGAGTTGCTCTGAAAGAAAGAAAAGCTTTCAGGGATGTTCATGTTCCTTCAGATTGCATGTTGCTGCATTTCATGACCAAATAATCTTACGAAAAGCAAAGTTTCTGCATGAAAAGACATTTTACTGAATCATCTCCATGTGGTGATTCAGTGAAGAGAATAACATCAAACTTTACTGAAGAAAATGTAATGAAACAGCCGTTTATTCACACAGTTAACTAAACTATACTAATATCTAGCAATCACAAAGCAATCAAAGCCATTTTTGAGCTGAACAACTTCTTAAATGTCAACTCCACTTTGTCTTCTTGTACCTAGAACCTTATTAAGTTAAGGCTGCAGTTGTCACTTCACTGTCACTGCAGAACCATCAGTTAACTGTAATTTGGTCCAAAAGTCTCAGCATCAATTTCTCTCTCCACTCTTCCTTCTTCCTCCTCAAACTCCCGAAGGGGCTCGAGAGAAGGGATGCAGCCAAATGCACTCTGGGGATCGTAGTCCAGAAAAATGTTGGGGCTTTGCAGCATCTGGCACGACTGATTGAGGATTGGGCTTACAGAGGATTCGACGGCTGAACCAGTGAGCAAGGACAGCTGCAGCTGGTCGATGGTGCTGGCGGGGAAAGGCTGCGATTGGTCTAGCGAGGAGCAGGAAAGTGATGAGGGGGTGGTTGCCAGGGCAACAGCTCCGGGGGGAGCGGACGGGGAGTTGGCCTGGGAGTCTTCAGAGTTGAGGGAACGTCTCAGCTTGGCCCGAGCGTTCTGGAACCACACCTGAGGGAATATTATGGGAGGAAGGAAAGCGTATGGAGGATGATAAGAGAGACCGAAAACAGCTGCGAAACATGTTAAAAAAGAAATCAGTGGAAAATTAAAACATCTATTGAATGTGAATTTGAATCACGCTAAAAGAAGACCTTTCTTCTTTCATTCAGTTTTGGAAGATTGTTTGAGTTTTTATGGAGCCTATATCCACTGACCTCTTTAAAAACCTGTCTGATCACCTGCCACAAACACAAACTCCAGATTTAACTATACTTTTCTCGTATTCTCCTGAACGTTCACTTTAAATTATTATTAAATGTCTGTGACCTTCACTGCACCATAAGTATGGGAGATGCATTATTTTCACGTATTATTAGGTGGAGGACTGAGTGATGTGTACCTGCAGGACTCTCTTAGGCAGGCCAGTCTTATGAGCGAGGCAAGTCCAATCTTTGCCGTCAGGGTTGTGCTTCTGGGCAAAGTATGACTCAAGTGCTCTGAGCTGCTCGCTGCGGAAACATGTCCTGATTCGCTTGGTCCGTCTGCGCGTCCGGCCTCCCGCCTCTCTGTCGTCCACTCGTGGCTCTGGACTGCTGACAGACTCCTCCCCTTCACCGGACACCTGGTTTTGACCCGACTCTGACATCAGACAATGATCATGGTGATGATGTTAGTTAGATATCTTACATATCCATACACACAAAGTCAATGAGCTGAAAAAGCTAAAAGCCACATTTCTGACTTGATATTTTCAGGTTCAGCTCAAGTCAGATAACAGCTTCAATCAACCCAGAGAAACGTCTTATTTCATAAACCTCTAACACCAGTTGAATCTACTTTTGTTCTTCTTATTGACATGGAAGGGAGAGGTAAAGATAATACTCCTGAAATTCTGCATACATTAATATGCTAAAAATCAAACACATTAGTTGTAGCACAAATTTAACTTGCAAGTGTAACCACCAGATAATCCTGTAGTCTTTGTCTAATCTCTGAAATATATATATATATTTTGCAGAATTTTATTTATTTATTTTATTTACTCGTTTTTGTATTGCATCACGCGAGATGTTTAGATTGCTGTAAATGTGCCAGATTTAACCAATCATATAATTTACACACTCAACAACTTCATTTGTATTTGAATTACTATTTGCATTTGGAAAGCCAGAGACTGAGCCGTAACTCAAAGCTCAGTCAGATGTTGTTGGGAATAGAGGAACATATGGAAAGATATTTTGTGCATGTGCTCATGGCATTTGGGCCGAGTTTTACTTCATGCCCCTTTGAGCCTGTTATCCAGCTGCATGTTGTAGCTACATGATCTCACTGGACTGACTTATGTTGCAAAGCCTCAAAAGAATTATTTTAGGTATTTTTCATAAGTAATGGTTAGATGAAGCTGAACATGGATAGTTGGATAGTGACCTCAGTACCACACCTATAGGTACCTCATGATAGGCTAATAATGCAATAACTGTTAATGCTGGCAAATTAGTGATGGGATTTATTATTGTTTGTATTTTAATTTTCAAAGTTTTAACCATAACCGAACAACAAAAAATTACTCTCAACACAATGTTGTTTTGTTACTGCCCCCTACTGGAGATATTTGCAAAAATACACATGACACCTGATGAATTACTGAGACTTGTTTACATGACACTACTCCTTTAAGCTTGAAGCATAAAGCATGAAGCATAAAGTGATGCTTGGTAATGCTTGTTGCCTTGAAGTACTTGGGTTCTGGTCAGAAGACAACTAGATGAATCAACTTTATTTGCCCTGCAGAGGCAAATAAAGGTGGAGTTTTGGAATTAGCTAGCGCACAACTATAAAACTACCTAAATTTCAAGAAAAGGTTTCAAAACGATTTATATTCATTTATATTAATGTTTATCGTCCCAAGTCATTTTTGAAGACACTCACAAACACACTGACCTTCCTTTAGATGTGATTGTGAAGGGTCTTGCAGTGGCTGATTGCCTCCATCACCATTATAATGTGACTCACAATACAGGTTTGGGCCCTGCATGCAGTAGAGGTTCCCTGGCATTAATTTGACATCACATTCCTGCAAAATACAAATTTAAAAAGCATGCATTCATTTGTTAATTTGTAATTAAGCTGGTAGTTAGTCTGTTAACTAACCTGGCAGGAAAAACAGTGGGGATGAAAGGTCAGCTCACCAGACCTCATAACCATATCAGTGGGTGGGATTGGCTGGAGGCAGCGAGCACATTGGCCGCCTCCAAAAGCTCTGATGAGAGAAGGAAACCAGATGTCAGAAGCTGAAGTCACATGTTAACTCAATGCAGATGTTAGAAAGTGAACTGGTTCAGCATGCAGAATCACTTATACCTGCTGTAGTCCTGCTGGCAGTAAATGTTTCCATCTCTCCAGAAGAGGGAAGGGTGAGTCTGTAGCTCACAGTGGCACTGGCTGCAGCGGAGGCAGATGCTGTGCCATATCCTCCCTGCAGCCAATAGGAAGAAGCGATCACATACCTGCTCGCCACATCCGGCACATACGATTGGCTCTGGAATGGACACAGTTGTTGGAACCTGAAAGATGTTTGACATGATAAAAAATTATAGATAACAAAGGGAACTAAACATTAGGTTTATGGCACAGAGGTCATCCAATCTCAAAAGTTTGGAGCTCATCAGCAAAAATAATTCCTTCAAAACAAATAGTGCCAAATTGTAAAATATAATTTGATTTATTATTGAGAATGCTATGCATACTTTTAAAAAATGACAAAAAAACACTTTTTTTTCAAATTAAGACTGCTTCAGACATTGTTTTTAATTTTTTTTACAGATACCTGTCTACTTATATGTTAGAAACCAACTACTTGCTAAAACAAAAAAATCAGAGTTTTAGAGGGGATTTTTACAGAAGATTGCTGAAAAAAATTGGACATTGTCAGAATTGTGATATTAAAATTAAGATTTTATTTTTCATTTTTATTTTATTTTGTGAATTTGAATAATGTTTGCATTTCCAATCCCCTTGTTAAACTAAACAAGTTAGCATTTAACTTTGATTAGCTTCCAGGGTGACTTGCATGTGTTTGCTAATGTTAAAATTTTATGTTTTAGACTCAAAAACTTAAAGTATAACTTAGTAATTTATAGAATGACATCAATCTTGTGAGCTCTGCTTGTTAGCATAAAGCTGACGTTGCCTGTCAGGGGTTCAAGAAAAACATGTTTCTTTTCTAAAACATGTCAAGACACAATATCACATATTAAAGTCAGAAGACGAAAAAATATTTAAAGCGTAAAATACAAACAGTAGAAGTTAAAGTTATTGATCTACCAAGCTGCTAACAAACTAACCTTGAAGTTTTTCTGCTGTCAACCACCTGAAGTCTGTTAAAGCTTCATAAAAATCAATGATTTAGAAAATCATAATTACATTTTCTGAAGCAGTGTTCTCCTCCACTGCTGTTGGGCCACCGGCCAGCTGTACCACCTCCGGCTTGTCACTGAGGTCGCTGCCATACAAAAGGTCCTCCAGGGTTTGGTCGTCTGGAGACATCATGATTAAGAATTCTGAGAAAGCAGGGGGTAATTAGCAGTCTTCTCTGTAACCACAGGTCTATGTTTCTATTGATAAACACACAATGATTTCCGGCTGTTTTAAATATTTACAGTGTTATTTTTCACAAATCTATTTGATGAGCAAAGAGAAAAACAGATAAAATGTTTAGGTGAAGTAGCTGTTTTTATGTGAACTTAACAGCATGTTATCAACAAACTGAAACAAATGAAACAGAACAGAGAACTTACCTGTTTTGTGTATTGATTTGATTATTATTTGGTTCCCACCCAATTCTAATAATAAAAAACTTCTCTCCAAGCAATAACAAAAGTGTTAGATCCAGTTTTCCGGTTCCAAACTTCTTCTTTTATCTTGAAAACATTCCTGCTTTATGTAAAATAAAATCTCATCCCTTTCCTTTCACCTGCAAACCACAGTGCTTCCCCTGTTGCAGGTGTCCTTGTAGCCTCCTGTTGTGTCACCTGAGGTCTGCCTCTTCACCTTAGCATTGTCCAACCACTTTCCCAGCATCCGATCTGTCGGCAGTCCCAGGTGACAAGCACCTGTATACAAGAAGCCCAGCTGGCTCAGAGGGCAACAAGGAAGCACTGTGATTGGCTGCCTGGTGAGCAGGTGAAAGGGTGGGGTAGAGGGCTTTACACAGGGGGCCAATTAAAAAAACAAAAGGTGCTTAAGAGGACATCTGGGAAATGTGCTGAAAGATGAAAAGACACTTTTACACTCATCTTTGACATCCAGCTCTTCTCTTCCTTCGGTGTTTTTTGTTTGAGAAAATTAAACTCATTGTGTCAACAGTGACAGGATGACCAATAAAAATATAATAAAATGCACATGTGTGACTTCCCCAAGAATGCAGCACTAAGAAAAACAAACTGTCTTTTGTGCATCCAAATTCTTTCTTGCATGACTGGCAAGTCACAAGTAGACTGACTTCATGAAAGATCTGGATTGTCCCAGGCAGAGACCAGAACTAAATCTAACAGAAAATCTGCAGCATCATCCAAAGAGGGATGTGGACAAGAGATTTACTCACAGACCAATAGGGTTAGAGAATCTTTCTGAGGAAGAGTGAGTTGAAATGTATGACTCTGATCGACTCAAAGATGGGATGTTTAAATTGCTGGTGATCTATTTACAGGTGTTAATATCTATAAAATCAGGTTATTGCAGCTTTTTGTCCAGATTCCAGGGTTCTTACTGCTGTTCTATAGGATGTAAATGTCCTGGTTCATGATACGATGCTCTGCAACATTTTCAGAAGCTGTTCAACATCAGAGATCCTCCAACATACCCAACAGGTACTATAACTTAATTCTTCATTTTGTGTTGGACTCACCTGAAGTGTTTCTTTCATAAGTAAAAAACAACCAAGAAATAAATATTTATTAAAAAAAACCCAATAAAAACTGAAACACATTTTAGGTAAAAATTCCAAAGTTTCAAACTCAAATAATTTTATTGTTGTATTTTCTTACAAGGCACCACAGGTAGAACAGACATAAAACACTGATATGTTTACAAAAAGACAAAGTAAAACAGAAAAGACAAACACAGTGAGGACAGTGGCGCACCTGTCATGGCAGCTGAACCCCAGCAGGTGCTTTTCTCTTCTTTCTCTGTACACACTGAAGCCCAGCTGAAGTGGAAAACTGAACAGCAGGGGGCACTGCTGAGCTTTAAACAGGCGTGATCAGAAGATAAAAGTTAAAGAAGAGAATAAGGAGTCACAATCAGATCCTGTTTCTGGCTTGATATCCAATTTGAAAAAAGAAAAAAAATATTTTCAGATTGGCTTTCAACACGAAAAGATACATACATTTATATTTTCAGTACCGTCAGAAGCACATTCTAAATGTTCAGAGCAAAAAAACCAAAAAAACATGCACAGACATACTGACCTCTGAGCAACCAGTAAGTTTATTTACAGAAGACAGAGAGGAAGCCAAAGAACATAAACTAGCTTAAAATGCTGCAACAGAACATATATATATGAACAGAACTGTCAACACAGAACTGCAGCCATTTGAAATAACACACAATAAGCTGGTAATGAAAGGTCATTATCAGCTTTCCGCTTCATATTTCTACATCAAATACCAATTATTATGCTAATAAGTTTAATAATGCTCCTGATTCCAGCTTAGTTTATTTATAATGTCTAACGTTTCTATTTTAGCTGGGCTTCAAACCTGCAGCGGCATGCAAACCATTCAATTTGGTCTGAGTGGATTCTTTTTGTTGGATTTTCCTGTGACCTTTCTATTTGTTTTACTCACTTTTTACTGCATTTATTTTACACATTTATCAGAATTACTGTGCAGCCAGACAGTCCATGATATAATTTCTAGTTTATTTATTATATAAAGCTTATAATTCTCAATTGACTTTTATTTACACTGGAAAAAGTACAAAAAGCTTAATATTTTAAAGGCTATGACAAGTTATATATGAGAAACCCCTTTCAAAAATATTTTGACCAATTATAATCTCCTGACATTGTAGTAGAATCTACTTAGCTTTTTTTTATTGAATTGTGAAAACATTTTGATGCTCAAGAAGTTTTTTTCTTACTTTGACGATAAAGAGAGCTTTCTATTCTAAAAGCTGCTGAGAGATAACAATACTGCATTATTTGTATTGACGAAGTCCTTAAACTTCATAAAGTCAGACTCATCTGGTTTTTGTGTGACTGTAAAGGTTTAATGGGAAGCATCTTTATATTTTTAAGCATATAAGCACCTCTTCTAGTATCAGTTTTTCTCATCAATTAAAGATTTTTTACATCCTTTTATTTCATGGAATTCATTGAATGTTTTGTTTCTTTTTGTTTTCTCTTTTTTGATTATGATGAAAAGTTTAGAAACTGCACAGTGAAGCCTTTTGTAGTTTTTAGGGTTTGGAAATATTTGACCTGGATTAGATTTAGATCGTGTCAGTTAAAAACACTAAATTTGGGTTTTGCATTTCTTAAACCTTTAGCATTTTGAGGTCACAAACGGCTGCTTATTAAGATACCAGCTAATATCTTTGATCAATTGTTTCTGAAAGGATAAAGACTTCACAATATACAGTTACACACTGCTAACTTGCTTTGTACACATGAAAAAATATCTCTATTTCCAAAAGAGAGCAAGGCATTTGTTAAAATATGTGTGTACATACGTTGACACTGTTTCTTTATCAGTTCACCATCGACTTTCTCACTTTGTTCTGCTGGCTGGAGGCCTGAAGGATGCAGGTCTCATCTTCATCTCTGTAAACTGGATGGAATGATCTTCTCCTTTCCATGACTTCCAGATCACACCCTAAGACACAAACAGAGAAATAGTCGCATGCCGCCTTGCAATTGTAAATATCAGATGGATCTTACCTTTCCTATTTAATTATTTACATTTCATATTGTATGCAAAATTGTTCAAATAATTAATTTTCCATGTAAAAAGAAGGGAAACCTGTCTGTGGCTATAGCTGCACAAATAAGTCTCCACAATGTAACAGATCCAAAAGTGCAGTATGTTCATTTAAGAGTCAGTGCTTTAGTTTTAGCATGTAGTACCAGACATCTGTCCATATATTGAGTTGAATTAATGTCTTATTTAGATTTGAACCTGTGAATTCACATTTGATGCGACATCTTATAAATATTCCAGTCCCGTTTACAGACTTATCCATATTCTATTTATTGTACAATTTGTCTGATGTTGCTACCTGATGTTTGTAGTCAATTCCATAACGGCCATTCAGATTTGCTTCATGGCAGTTTTTGTACCACCAGCCAGCTTGATAAGAAATGGCACAGCGGGTGAGCCACGGTGCCGGATCCCGGTCTTTGGTGGAGAAGACGCAGTTGTTGTGGTAACTAAGGGAGTCACCTGAAACCAGGGAACATAAGAAATTGAATAGGTTTCCCTTTTATGCAGATCATTCAGCCAGCAGGTTTTGGGAGCCAGTATGTCCAGGAAAGCTTTTGAATTTCCATCTCACCCGCAGTGCCGCTGTATCCACCCACACTCAGTTTGTAGTTCCTGTTGGACACCTCAAATGTTGAATACTTGGCGAACACCTGCTCACTTCCGTCCCGTAGGTCGACCCGTAGATTCATCTTTGTCACCTTGGTCAAGTTGCGAATTTTTTCAAGGCCTAAAAGAATTAAATTTGGTTTCTTGAGACATTCAACATTTTTCAAACAATGTATTTTATTAAGCAAAAATAAAAATTATATTTACATCACAATGCAATGATGCAAAGAGTGACAGAGAACGATTGAACATTTCTTAACAGATCTAATTGAGAGAAACCATATAAAATATGGAGAAATCGAACTTTTTCAATTGAATAAAACATGCATAATCATGAGGAGCACGAAGGTAAAGTATTTAAATCTAACTGCAGCTGAATCTTCATGGTTGAATCACAGCAAGATAGTCAAAGGCAGATACCACTATTCACCATCATGATACAAATTATACTGTACATCTTTTAATTGATTCTGTTACTAGCAAAATTGGAATTGAAAAAAGTTGCTTTGTGCATCAAATATCATTACTTGATAAAAATGTTATTAATCAAAGCTCCTATTTAATTCATTTCTAATTGCGTTCTACCAGAAATATTTAAAAATTTTGCGCATTTGTCAATGAAAAGTGATCTCCAGCTTAAGTTAAAGAAAAACTATTACTGTAGACTGCAGATAGTTTTTAGGAATGTCTGTAATAAGCCGTCATGCATTCTGACCTAATAAACATTTCATTACTGTGAAGAGTTTCTCTCACCAAGCCAGAACTCTCCACTCAGATCTCCAAAGCCAGAAACGTAATCCTTCCAACCGTTGTAGAATTCCACCGAGCCGTCCTTCCTCCTCTGGAAGACCTGGACATGGATCGGAAACACAAAGAAGGGGAAACTAAATATAACAGAATGTAAGGACACCTTCCTGATTGACAGGTTTATTGTTCTGACTGTACCGTCCAACCGCCGCCGTCCGTCTCCATGTCACAGGAAACGTTCATCGACTTGCCAAGTTTCCCCTGAGGGAAGATCTCCACCACGTCTGAAGTGACGGCACCGTTCAACAGTTCCTGAGAGCAGTCGGCTGGGAATGGGAACTTCAGTGTGCCTTAAGAGGAAGAAAACAGGGGCACTGTAATGAGATAAACTCTTTATCCGTTAATAATCAGGACTCTTAAAATAACCGGAGGTACCAGTAGTGAATTCAGTGTTGCTGCTGGCTACCAGTTGTCCTCCCCTTATAGGCCGTAGTTCCACAATGTACAGAGACCCTGGATGCAGTCTGGTCAGCTTGTACTGTGTTAGATCTGAGCCTACAATAATTTCCTGTCAGAATGTAAAATGTCAAGAGTTATCAGCAAAAGGATGAACAGGCCTGTAGTAAAGAAGAAACTGTGAAATAATATTTTTTATATTTTTTTGATATTTTGTACAAAACTGAGATAGAAGGTAAAGCCATATAGCAACATAGTTAAGTACAGTAGATCTCAGTTAAAATATAACAAAATAACACACAAACAGGCACTTGTACACTGTCAGTTTTCATACCTGCGGGTTTTCACCTTTGACTCTATAAACCAGTATGTATTTGTCCACAGGCTTTGACAAAGGTGTCCATGACACAACAGCACTCCGAGGGGTCACACTGTTGACCTTTAGATCTTGAGGTTCATTTTGATCTCGTCCTGAGCCTGCAGAGCCCGAGTGAGTTTCATTGTCATTGTCTTCTAAATGAAGTATTTTATAATTAAGAAAATAGCATATAAGATCTGGCTTAGAAACATATTTGGTGTGACTGACCGCTTTTGGTGGCAAAGCTGGTTGTAGCTGGTGAACTGTCCAGGTTGCCCAGCTGACTTCTTACAGTAACAGTGTAGGTGGTGGATCCTTCAAGGCCGCTCAGCTGCTGCTCAGCTGCGTTTCCTGAAATTGTAACCCTCACTTCTGACCCTGCACAGGGAAAAAAGCACAATCGTACCAGTTTAAAGCATGTATTTTAGGCCTGCACAGCCTATAAATATTTAAAAACAAAAAAAAAGTCTACATCATAACTGTCATTAAAACTCATTTGGTAAAAAAAGCCATTTGCAACTATGCCTCTCTTAACAAAAGAAAGTTTGTGCCACCTGTGGATGTCAACATGAAGTCTGCATTCCCATTCTCTGATGGACTACAGTTGTTTTCCAGATCTTTAAGTGCTTTTAATGTTTAAGTTGCTAATCGTGCTTGGGTCTAAATTGATTAATTTGAACTCAGCTATCCAGAACATACAGCCAACAACTTTCAACTTATGACTTTGTAATGGGATCAAAGTCATTAAATCATTGGTTGAAAAGCAGATGCAATTATGATCAATGCCTGTTAAAACAAAAAATGAATGCAAGAGAATTTTCAACTCCAGCTACAGTTGCCAAATAAGGAAGAAAACAATGTTTCAGCCTGACACCATCAGGACTTACCTGTACCTGAGCCATATACAATGGTGTACTTATCAACAGTGGCAAGAGCTGGACGCCATAGTAACAAAGCTGTGGAGTCGGTCACATTGACTGCTTGTAGGTCAGTGGGTGGGTCAGGCACTGAGAGTGACAAAAGTGGAAATAATAACAGAATTATAAACAAGAAAATGCAGTATTTTCCTAAAAATACAAAATTCCACACAGAGGACACAGTCTGGATTTAATCAATCACACCAGCTGTTAGAAAGCATTAAACCAGCAGAAAATTGAAATGGATCCAGAATGAGACTCGTAAGAGTACCGACTCGTGCAGACAGTTTTACATGGTCCATTTATTGTCAAAAATGTTAAATTGGAACACATGTTGCGACCTCATTAATGAAACCATCATGTCCCACAGATCATCATTTCAATGTTTTTATATATTTGAAATGAATTATTCCCATCCCATTTTTTTAAACTCGCAGAACTCACGTGTCCTGAAAGTATCTTTAATTGGATCGCTCTCATCCAGTCCGAGGGTGGAGATGATGGTGACTTCATAAGAGGATCCTGGAGACAGTTGAGCTAGATCGAGGGTGGAGTCCCGGGATCCCACCGCCACCGACACTGGCTCTTCTATGAGAGACGAAATAAGGTTTAGCAATGTTGTTTTGTTTTTTCAAGTAAGAAATCATGTGGCAAAGTGAGGAAAAGTCATATTCAAGATTGTTTTTAGTCATTTTTTGTGTCTCACCCTCATCTGCATGGGTGTAGGTGACTTTGAAACCATCAACAGAACTTTTTGGTTTTGTCCATGACACTGTCAGAGAGTTTTCAGTCACCTTGCTAAACATTATGTTGGATGGAGGTTCTGGTCCTGGAGGGAAAAAAATGCCAAGAGTAAAGGTCCATTACAGCAAGGAAGTTGGGACAAACAGTAGAATATATGACGCAGTAAGATGAATTGAGAAACACATATAAGATGATTTATAGACATCAATAAAGGAATGCAAAGAAAAAGAGGATTTAACAAAGAAAATCGGAAAACGGATAAATGGATTATGTGCAAAACTATTTTCTCAATCATATTTATCCATTCACACATTTTCTTTTGGTGCTCCAGTAGGTTTGTGTGTATATATGTACAGCACAAACATATATACAGTATACAGGTTATACACACAGAGACAGTAACAAATTCAGGCAGATCATGGCTCCTGGGCAGCAGAACAGGAGAGAGTGACAACTTCATGAATCTTTACAAACAATAATTAGCAGGTCAGTCAATCCCTGAAAACAGAAGCATTTCAGGAATGAATGATAAAGACACACAGGAAAAAAGAAATTATTTTTATGTTATTAAAAGGGAACAAAAACATATTTACATATTTGATGAATACAATAACAAGCTTGGAATGAAGGATCGTGTAAAAAGTGTTAAAGGAAATTTGGAGTCATTGTGATATTTCTATTTCTATTTTATTTAGAAGACAATCCAGGCTGGGACTGGATTGTTTTTGGATGATTTTTTTTGGATGATTCAAGGATGATTTCATGGATGATTTTACTCTACCAAGTAAAATCATCAATTTATGACAGACATAACCTGGACCTGAACAGTTTTTACCTTTTGACACCCAAAATGATTCAACCTCAGAGTAAATTAACTCCTTTGGTTTTTTTTTTTTTGCATTTAAATACAAATGTTAAAGATATAGACCAAATGTACAACGACCAGCTGTGGTCTTACCCTGGTTTGGGTGAGAGATGAAGGGGTGTCAGTGAAGCTGGCTGTTAGTTTACCCTAAATGAGAAAAGACCAGAGCAGCAGTGAATAAATGGAGTTATGGGGTGACTGTTTTTGATGTCAACTCAGCTGATGATCGCATCAAATCAGTCAGGCTGAAAAATGGGTCAGTCAGGACAGAAGCTATTTACTAAGATTAGGCAGAAATACAGAGTGTGTACAGGTGTACAGATCAATCTAGAAATCACATTGAAAGAACTGAATTTGCTTTCAAAGTAAAATAAAATGTTTGCTGCAAGAGATTTGGAGTCAGTTAAATAGATATCTTTGATCTATATGTTATCAATTGTTTCAAAGATAATCATAAATATTTAATACTGATTACCAAAAAGTAAATATTTGACAATTTGCAGTTTCAGAGAGAAAAAAAAAATCAATCTTGCAATTTCTGGACTTTAGAGTGTTAAATGACACTTTACAGCAATGAATTCTTAAGATTGACATCAAATAACTCAGATTTTATTGTAAGATGGGTGGTGATTATGGTGTAGTCATTCATGAATATGCATTTCTCACATATTCATGGAAGCTGGAAAATTAGTGTACAACAGCAACACTTACACAACACATTAAACAGACTATTTAACACCAACGTGTTCAAAAAATAACAGGAGCAAAAAATAACTGGTTATGTAAGAGTGAACATATGTTCACATGACGGACACAGGAAGGCAAACCAGACACAGTTTACAAGAGTACAACACACTTATGAAACAGAAATGTAGGGAGCATTTGATTGCAAGCAGATATATCCAGTGGTGGTCAAGCAAAGTGACAATTGACGAGATACACTGTGAAGACATGACACAAATAACATTTAACAGCTTGAAACTCATGGAAGGTTCTAGACTGTAAGAGCAAGAGAGACTCTTTGGATCAAGACTTGACAATAATAACAGTGATGTGGTTCTTCTACCTGTCACCGTTGTTAGTACCTGTACTGATGACAAGCTTGTGCAGACTGGACAGAATGCCGGGACCTTTTCCAAGCAAGGTTATGGTGTACTCCGTCTGAGGAGGTAGATGTTCAAACTGGTGGGAGCGAGCAGAACCAGGCAGCACTTGTCTGAAGGTTTTGTTCCTCTCTGTTGGTCTGCCCACTGCACCTTTGTGGGTAACTGGGACTTGAAAATCTTTAGGTACTTTGTTATTGTCCTCATCACCTCCATTTTCTGGTGAGAATCCTTTGATGTATTGATCTTTATCTTCTTGTTTATTTTCCTTCTGCTTTTGTCTTTCATCTTTATCAACCTCTGTTCTACTTAGAACAAAGTTTTTGTACTTCCCCTCAGGCGAATCCCAAATCACTGTGAATCCATCAGAAGTCTGGTTTGTCACATCAACAAAGTTCAGGGGTTCTCTTTCGCTCCCAGAAGAAGAAACCTCAGAGGCAAGACCTTTTGTCCCTTCAGTTTCAGTGTCAAAAACAGTGTTTACACTGGTATTTGTTTTTGGAAACTCTTTCTTTTGTGTTCCATCAATACTTTGGGAACCATGATGCTGGTCTACAACAGTTCTGGATGTAGGTTGTCTCTTTGGAAGTGTGACAGGTTTGACAGATATAATACCTTGATTTGTGGCACCAATATCCCTGTTGGTATCATGTCTCTCTTCAACGTCAGAATCTATTGCCGTTTCCAGTTTGATCAGGATGTCATCTCCATTATCTGACTCCTTTGGTTGTTTGTCTTCACTGGTTTTATGTTCATGCATGAGGACATTTTGTCTTAATATCCCATTTACTTGTTCATGCGATTGATTAGTTTGGAGGCCAGAGGTAAACCTCTGGGTATATAAGTTTTCTGATTGTGATTCAGGATTTTCACTAGTACTGTCTTTTCCCAGTTCCTTAGTTTTGACCCCAGAAGTAAGAGGGCCTCCATTTTGCTTTTTCCCCAAGAAAGGTCTGCGTATTGGACCTCGAATAGGATTTTGGCGACGTCTGAAGTTCATAAATGTTTTGTTTTGCAGAGATTCACCATGTTGGTGTGGGTGACGAAGGTTTGGCTGATGGGAGGAAGGTGCAACCCCTTCCCTTGGGGTGTGATTGAACTCATTTGAGATGCTGGTTTTGGGGAACCTTATCCCGACACCTTCCTTTCCTTCAGTCTTAGGCACAGTGGAATTTTTTAACAATTCAGTGGGAAGCATCTGTTGTTTCAAGGTATCTGCATCAGGATTTATAGACTGGGAGGGTCGAGTCAAAATCCTTGACATTGGTCGGGTTCTGTTCTGAAGATTTGAAAGCATCCGACGTGGGTATGTACCCTTCACAGGGAGGCGACGGATAGGGAAATGTCTACGTTCTGTCATCTTTTTCTGGCTTTCTCCCACCCCAGAGGTTACATTTCTGGATATTTCATCTCGCTCTCTGTCTCCATCCTTCACAGGAGGATTTCTTTCCAATGAGGCTGTTTTTCTTGAAGCAGACAAAGATGGTGAAGATGATACATTGTTTGCTTCCTTTATTAAGCTGTGGCTCAAATGAGGAGGAGAATGGGTGGGAACTTTCACATTTTGATGGCTTTTGCTTCGATTCACGTCAAAGTTGGGGTAAAGGCGACGTATGGACCCTCGTTTTGGATCATCATGGTGGAAAGGGGAACTTTCACTTTCTTCTGAACTTGGTAGTTCACTATCCTTAGTAGGTGCAGAGTCAGAAGTGGAATCCAATTCATTGATTCCATTTAAACCTAAATCATCAGGGCTGGTTGAGGGGAGTGATGGTGAGGGGACTGACACAGATGTTTTTTTTGAGGAAGGTGACAGGTGTGATGATGACATCAAATCTGTTGGTGAGGAAATTGGTTTTGCATCAGGTGATGATGTCTTGGTGGGTGGTAAGTAGGAGGATTTTGCAGTTAATGATGAAGTCGTTAAAAGTGAAGGAAACCCCCTTAAAATCTGTTTTCTTACCATTTCTGCATCAGCTGAAAGGTTTAGAGGTCTTGCTAGGTGAACTGAAATTGTTGTGATATTAAGATCATCAAAGGTTTCAGTTATTAGTTTGTGCAAAGGGTCTTGTGGCAAATCAAGGCCTTTCTCTTGATTAGGAGGCATTTCCTCTTTACTAGAACTTAGTGCATTTTCTCTCAAACCTATCCCATCCTCTCCACACCCATTCCCTCTGTTCTTTAAAGGCAATCTGAAGTGAGTTACTTTAATTTTATTCATACATTTCTTCTCCTGGCTTCTGATATTCTCAGCTGGCTCGGAAGACACTGAATTAGTATTATTTTCAGCCTTAGCCATGTCAGCATCTGGTTGTCTTTTTGAGCCAGTGTAGAGCAGGTCCTCTGAGCTACTTTCCCTTTTTGGTTCAGACGGGGGCGACGAAGATTCAAAAACATTCCCAGGGATTACAGCTGGACTTTGGTTTCCACTCCTCTCAGAGCTTAATGTCTCTTCACTCTGGTCTGCCAAGGACTCCCGGATGATCTGAACATTTGTTCTAGTTTCATCAGTTTCTTTTGATTCACTTTCTTTCAACCCCACTGGGTTTTTGTGTTTAGAATCAGGTAAGAGACGTCTTCCTCCAGGCAAAACTCTGGTTGAATTGGGACGGAACATCCCTGGCTTGGTCACCATAGGTCTTCTAGTTTTGGGTCTGGTGTCATTTCTTGCTACCACTTTGCCGACCAGAGGTTTAGTTCTGGCAATCACAAAAGATGAGGAGTCTCTGCTTTTGCTGCCAAGGTCTTGTCCTGGTGCTTGAGTAACCTGCATGGTCAGGTCCTCGGTGGTAGCCCTTGGGAAAGTGGTCCCTAAAGATGTGAGAGCAGTGATCATTTGGATTAAGTGTTAAGGTCATCACATGTTGCAGTAATCCAGAAGATGTCATATCTAATAAAGGAAGAAAAGCATGTTTTAGTAGAAATTATAAAATTGTAAAGACATATTTAAGAAATATGCAAGATGTTTGCCAGTTTTACACAAACAAGAAATGGAGGCATGTTGACGAAGAACCTGCAAAGAGAAAATTAAGACATAAACAATGTTTTCCCTGGACAGACTTGGCGTTTGTTCCTCTGGTGAGAAGAAAATATCCACACTGAGCTCAGGAACAGATGGAGAGGTTAGGGCATTGCTCTATTAACTTTTACAGACTTTCCTGTAATGTGTTTTATATGCTGTGATGCTTGGAATAATGAGGTGTCTGAACACATATAGGTTCACTTCTCAACACCACAGCTGTCTTCACTTGCCTTGGGGAAACAAATATTTTACTTGGCTCTTTGAAGCTATTCGCAGTTTATACATTGATTGAGGAGAAAACCTTGACCAGATGCCGTTTGCAGTCTTCAACCCAGTAAGTTCTTTTACTCACCGGGAACTACCTGGGTAGTTGCTGGCTGGCTACGGACCACTCCCTTCTCCGCCACCAATAAGATGTCGTACAAACGCCCTGCCTCCAGCTGCTGAATATGGGCAGAGTTTTGGCCAGCTTCTACGGTCATTTCCTGAGACCTCCCTGCTCCGTCTTTGGGTGTGATGGTCAAACGGTACCTGTCAATGTCTGCCTGCGACTCCTCCCATTGGACTACTGCTGAAGTGGAGGTGGTCTTAACAACTTGGAGATTCGTTGGACCAGAGATAACTGAAGATGTTGGAGGAAAAGATAAAGACACAAGTTATAGTCTCTAACTTGTCGAAATATCGCTGCATGACTAAATGCACTAACGTTATAATTTAACGTTAATACATTCCTAAGCTTCTGCAGCCTTACTCTCCCTCTTCAGAGATAAGGAAGCAGGAAGACATTGCTAAAAATGTTTCTCTAAATTTTGCAATTTGAGCTGATCACAATAGGCTGGAAGTTAATAAGAAGTGTCCTTTTCAGCTTTTATGCTCAAATCTCCATGTTTTGCAGATGGGACATTTGCAAAACATAGGACATTTTGCATTTACAAAAATTACAGTAAAATGTATTTTATTTCAAATTCCACGTTGTGACACAATTTTCATTTGAGTGTTACTATAAAACAAACATTGACATCAACCTGAAACATGTCCAAAATAGAGTTTTAAAGAACTAAGAAAAAGTTTAAAGTTGGGAGTCAAACTGTCTGACATCCTCAATAAATCTGCAAACAAACAGCAGGAATCTTACGGGTCATAAATTCAGCTGTGCTCTCAACTCCCCTTCTACCATTAATCTCTCCGACAATAGTCACGATGTACTCCTGACCGGCTGCCAGGCCCGTTTGAGTGAAGGTGGTCTGGCTTCCATCCACCTGTACAGTGACCTGCTGATCCTTCTCTTTCTGTACGATCAAGATAAAGAAAGAATGGAGTAAGTAAAAACCACAGATATCCCCTTGTTTGAATCTGCCTCTTAGAAGTTTAATGACCTTAAATTATTTGTGTACTTTACAGTTATTATTATTATTACTAATGAGGTGCTGATCAAGAAGTCAGATTGTATTCACTTTGTTGCAAAGCCATCAATGGCTATGCAGGAAACACGGTTCATATCTTTGGGGGATTGTTTTGTTTTATTAGCCAAGTGTTAATCTTTCCACGATGTTTTAAACAGCCACTTTTTTGTTTTGATTATTTGTTGAAAAGAGAGCCTTATGCTGAGTTGCATTGGGCTTTGGAATGATAATCCAATTTCATCTAGTTAAGATTACACTACAACATTTTTTTAAAAATCAGAATAAAAAAATCTGCTCTCCTCAGATGCACAAATTCTTGTGCATCTGAGGAGAGCAGACCCCTCCCCATTAAACATGACTGAGCATGAGAGTTTCCTGGAAATCCGTAAGAGATCAATGAAGATTAAGCAGAAAACCTCCTCCGGGAGACCCTCGTGTTTTATTATTATGCTGCGTAAGACAGAGGAGTGTGTAGCAGCGGCAGCTTATCCATGATGTCTGATATGTTGAGCTTAAAACAGCCCCAACTCACATATTCCCTGTTGGGCATTAGACGTTTTCAAACATCTCTTTCAAAAATCTTTAAGCAGTGATATGAAAAGATGCTGATCTGTTCTTGCATCTCCAAACCGTAACCCTTTCCATGAATCCGAAGCTACAATATTAAATTTGCTCAGCTGAGTGCAAATGGCTTTCTAATGAATGGATACAGAGCTGTACTCTAAATGGACACCATCTGGTTGTTAGGTTGGCCACTATGCTGGTTGCCCAGATCAGTGTCCTCGTGTCAAAGCAATTCCATTAATTTCCATAATAATGAGGGTGACATCATTTAAATTGAGGCTTCTAATAAAATCAAGACATGCATTAAAACAGAATCAGCCCTGTGGTGTTAAAGTGTTGGCACAGTCACAGAGAAACTCCACATTAAGACTGGAAAATCAAGCCGAAAGCCGAAAGTCAGGCTTTTTCTGTTTGAATGCATTTGCATTACTGCGGTTTACACTTGGTTGTAAGATATAGTTTGCTCAGTGGTAGATATATTTTTAATTTAAACTTATTGATGATGCTTGAATGTTCTTCTGCTCTTTGAAAGTAAAAAGGATTCCTATAAAATGTTCCTATAAAATGTTCCACTGTTGATCACCAGTGGAAACTGGCACTGAGTTAACTATAGTTAAATAAAACTGAATGACCTGCTTTTACTGCAAGACCCATCATCTGTTTTTACTAAATTTAGCTTTTGGTGATTCATCCACATAATAAAACTTTAAATTTAGCCTGTAATTTGATTCGAATTAACTTTATTTCATTCAGAAAACCAAATTGTAACTATTTATTTCCTTTGGCATCACATGATTACATAGATATGTTTTGATTACTTGAAAGGCTTGGAAGTTATTATTCATTGGTCATTCTATACATTTATTCCAAATTAAGGGCAGAATTATATACATTTCACTCTAAAAGAGCAGGAGTTTCTGAATCGTGCCTTGGTATTGAACTAGAACTGTCTATGGGTTTGCAACAAAAAACGCACTGTTACTGTAAAGAGCAAACTAGTAAAATTTAAAAACCGCAAACAGTTACAGCTGTTACAAATTATAGGCTCAGAAGGCCTATCTACAAAATACCCTCAGAGAAGATTTTGAAGGGGGAATGTGGTGGTTACACCCAAAAACGAGATGAGATCAGACATGGAGGATGAGATGTTTCTCTTTTTTTAAATGGTCGGCTGTTGCGCTACATCGAGGAACAACTTCAAAATATCTTCCAGGAAGTAAAAATAGTTTAAGATTTTTTTTTGATTTTCAAAAAATATGTGAATAAAACAACACTATATCAAATACACTAAATATAATGCAGGGCTGTTGTCTTGGTTTTTCTACATTCATATTGGAAACTTTTAAAGAATATTTATTTCTTGATCCTAAAACATACTGATATCCAGTCCAGCTTTAACTTTTGAGTGGGTTTTTCCCACAATATTTGTTCCAGAAATAACAATCAAATGTAATAATGCTTATCACATTTGATTGAATATAAAAGGTTTGTTTAATTTTAAGGTCATGATACTGCAATATCACTGCCTTACTTTGGAACCAACACAGTAAAGTGTCTATGCTTTTAGTGAAAAACTGAGCAAATGTTGACAAATGAAAAAGATAAATGTTTTTGTATATGTATGGAACTTTAATATTTTTGTGATGCATAAAAAATATCGAATTGATTAGAGTCTTCAGTAATGTGATGAGGTTATTAGTTTAAATCATGTATTTTTCAAAACTATTGATTCAATGAGGTTTAGTCTAAACATCTTCTATAACAAAGCTATTTGTGCATCAAAAATCATTGCAATTCAAATTTTTGTCTAATTCTTAACTGCGTTCAAAATTAGATCAGTAAATTTCTTGTGCTAAAAGGTTCTCCAGTATTTGTGCATAAATTTGGAGGGAGATCAGCTACCGTTCCATGTATTCATATAAATCACAGCGCAAGCATGAAACTCTGCAGTTGGAAAGACAGGAGATATTTGTGAAATGCACAAAGGAAATAGAGCCACCTTTTCATCTCTAGCTGTTTTTTCCACCTGTTGTATCTGTGGTTGGTGTAAAATGAGGTGTAAACTACTTGCATCAGTTACTCTTGGCTTGTAAATTCATAAACTTAGCGCAATCTGTCACATAAATACATGCAGGTGTGAAGCAGCCACTGCTGTGAAACATGTGCAACACATTTGCAGGAAATGGAGCATGTTGCATTGCTCTTTAAGTTCCCCAGACTATTTACTCGGAGAAACAAAGCCATTTGGGACTAATGTTATAGAAACATCAGTGTTTCTATAATGGTCCTGTTCCCATGAAAACCTTTGAATAATCAAAAAAAAACTATGAAGTGCTGTGGTGACACAGGGGTAAAGAACAAACATGAGTGAAGGGCTTAGTCCTCGATGCAGCTGCCACTGGTTCAAGTTCTGGCCTAATGACCTTTCTGATGACCTGTCTGACCCCTCTAAAATAAAGGTCTCTAAAGCGAATAAAACCTTAAAAATAAAAAAAAACTATACTGTGACGTTAGTCTGTTGCCGTTTGCATTAAGGTCTGAAATAAAACAAAGGACGCTGTAACCAGGACACAGAACAGCAGTAAACACAACTTCTCGTGTTGCTAAAAGCTAATCTGTTGTTTGCATGAGTCTGCAGAGAGCTTCCAGACTGAAGCTGAATTTTTCCTCGACGTTTATCTATAAACGCAGACGAGTTGAAGAATGTTGTCTTTCTACTTCTTTCTATCCTTGGGTCCTGTCCTGTGTCACAGCTGTGCCTCGGCTGTGATGTCATCTCTCTGGCAGCCACCTTGTTTTTGACAGTGTTTACATATTTCCATAACAACAAGCATCTCACATCTGCATTATTTTATTTTATTTTTTTCACTGGAGCAATTCACGTCATTCATTACTCTTGTTTTTGACTAAATTGCGCTGGACGTAACCTCTGAGTTCAGAGTTCTTATCCTCCTGTTTTGACTGATAATTTTAGGATCAACTTAGAGTTGATGAAAGCAAAAAAGGGCAGTTAGTGACTAATAGTTAACACTGTTAGACACATTGACACAGTCCCAGGATACTAGAACCAGGCTAATAATGACCACATTTTAGTACCAGATTATGCATAAATGACAAAAAGTGATAGATTTAGGTTTAACAGCTAAGCAAAGTTTGATTCCCAACTTCCTGTCATTTTCTGCATATCATCCCCTTTCCCTCTTTGCCCTTCCTGTCAAGATACTAATGACTAAAGGCCTCTAGGGCCCTCAAAATGTTAATTTATATATATTTTTTAAGTTGATACTCCTTTTATATTACATGTTGTCCATATGGAATAAAATGTCTGTTGATTGGAAATCATTTTAAATCAAAATCTACCAGGGGAATGAATAATTTTAGGCTTCACTTTAGTTAAAGTTAATGGAAAGTTGTATTTGGGTCATCCATCCACCCATTCAGATATTTTCTGGTTTATGTTTTTTCCCAAACCTATTTGGAGCCTTAAGTCCTTCATAAAGTCACTGTTGGATCGAACACTGGCCTCTTGAAAATAATCATCATACGTGACAATCATTATGATACGGTTTGCATGGGAAGAAAATGTTCAAAAGGAAATAACATGTGCTGTGTGGTGGTAAAATGTCCAGACTTTGTGCAGTAATCTAAAACAGTGAGTGGCTTCCCTTTCATCTTGGTGGCAGTTTTTAATTGAAATAATTTAGAAAAGTGAGGTTAAGAAGCGTTTTCTTTGTTCAGTTGCCTTTTCCGTTTCAGTCACTATCAAATACATGTAGTAATTTTCCACTTTTTTAATGTCCTCTGGAATGGATTCATCACACATGTTTATGAACAAACCATGCTGGACAACAACTAATTGTAGTGTACCTAAAACACAAGCTGATCTTTAATAGCTGCATAAAAAAAGGCATACTATCAAGATGTCTAATTTATCACCTCTATAAAAGACAACCTGACTCTATAAAAGAGATTGGGATTGTTTGACAGTTTCAGAAATGTTCACCTTCACACTTATTGTCCTTGGGAATTTAGGAGTCCAGATAATGAAGCACAAAACATATTTGGCTGTTCAGGGAAGAACATGTGTGGGAATCTGTGAGAACTTGCTGAATGGAAAACTTCAAAGCATACATTTGGGTTTACTGCTGGTGACCGTGAAGTTGAAAAGAGACAGAATCCGAGTCTGTTGTGCAGAGATCATGATCCCCAAAAACAAAAACACAAAGAAGAAAAAAAATCAACTCCTGTCACCATCAGCCTGAAATATTGGAGAGGTTTCGGCATTTGTAATGGTAATCTCCTCTTTCATCAGATGTGTTCTGGTGGACTGTTATAATACGGTGAATACATTTTTATGTCAGAAAAACAGGATTTCCACTTTCCATAAGTTATATGGATTATTCTCCTAGAAGTGACCATGATCCAACACTACTAGAAAGATTATAATACTAAAATAATTGTGCTTTGGTAGTTATATGCATTGTTTTCATGTTTCTTCTGCAAAGTTTTTGCCCTATTCTTACCATTCTGCTATAAGTTTCAATCTGATGCATTTCAATCTGATGTATACATTGACTGTAACAAGTGAGCTACTCTTCCCTCTCTTTCAAAGAAATTCCCATTCTCCTCTGACATCAATTTATCGTTTTCATCCACATAAATTCTACTTTTTCTGACTCAACCTTTTTCTGTAAAACTGAAATACAGATAGTCGTGCTACAAAATCTCAGTGGACCACTAATTTCTGAAATACTCCAAACAATCATTACAAGTTGAAAGTCAAAATTACCCCCAAATTTAACGTTTTTGTTGCTTGGTTTGAATTAAGCAAGTTATATTCACATATTTTGTTTACCGCAATAAACATCATTTTTTACAATGATAACATATTTAATCAATTACAGCTAAACAAAGCATATAGAAATGCTACTGCTCTGGCTATGGGAGCAATACAACGATAACTCTGGAAAGGGAAAAGAGAAGCAGTTTGTGGTTTGTCTCCTTAGTGAACTTCAGCATTAGTCTGAGCTGCTTCATCCAGATTCTGTTGCTATGTTTACTTCTATGTTTCCCGTTACAACAGAGCAGCAGATGGTTTGACCCTGTTTAAGCTGCCAGCATTATCACTACAGACACCCTATCAGCATGCTGAATCGTAGTCAGCTCCTCTGAGTGACGGGAAATGTCCTGAAATCCGGTTAGAGAAGAATCGCTCAGGAAATGCAACATGTGTTCTGAAGATAGATGAGGTGCTAGTACTTGGAAACAGTTATTCTGACTGCTGAGCTATTCCTCCTGGAAGAAAGACCTTTTCTTCAAGTCTGTTGTTGGCTTAAACAAAAAGCTAACAAAAGTTTGATGCAGCGACAAAAGACAAAAAACAAGACCAGGCTCTTCTTCCCATATTAACTCTTCACAAAACTTCTATTGTGAATCCAAAGGATTTTCTATTTTTATTTTGATTATTCAGATTATTTTAGTTTTTTTCTTTTCCCTGAAGGACCCTAAAGAGATAGCAGAATAAAAAAAGTTATCTTTGATTTGGCTCTAATCTAATAATTCTGAATTATTTTACAGAATGATACAAGAATGTTAAATGTAGGGAAAGAAACTGTAACAGTATTCAGCGGTATGCAGCTTTTAGGTTTTTGCTTTTAACTAATTTTTTTTGTAAGGTATGCTTTGTCAAAGGAATGAGTATTCTGTGAATTTCCTAGAAAAATAGAAGGATTATGCACAAAAAAAATTTTTTTTTTGGATCATAGACAGACAGATAGAAATGTAAAAACAGGTTGAGAACTTACCTGGCTGGTAAACGTTATATGATAAGTCTCATACTGAACAGCAGGTTGAGTCCAAATCAAAGTGGCAGAAGAATCTGTGATGTCCTGAACACCCAGCTGAGACACACCCACCATGGCTTAAAGAGAAAACAACAATAACTTGTTCAGAGCAGTTTATAGTCATTCCTCTGTAGCTCTAATTAAAAAGGATTCAAAAGCAGGACTTAGCTAAATTAGGTATTCTCACTGATTTAGTTCAGAAATCAATTATTTTGTCATTTTGTTTTGTTGTGCCACTTTTCTTATCATAATGTGTCCTATTTAGGGTGTTGGTCATTTAGCTATTTTGCCACTTAGTACTTTATCAACTGTAGTAGTTTTGTACTTACCTTATTAAGTCTCTTTCCATCAGACCCTCTACTGGTCAATCAAAACCTGTGTCTGGGACATTTCCTACTTTGACATATAGGAAATGAAATAAAGTAAGGACTGACTACCATAGGTGGGATCAGAACAACAATCGATGGGAGTAATGCAAACCAGTCAAAAGAATGATAATTATATTTGACATGAGCATTTTTTGATCATTCTTCTTCACTATTCTTCAACCAAGTGCAATGACAGGCACCAGTTGAACACATTGGCAAAAAATTTATAATTTTACTGGTATAAAATGACAAAGAATGAGGAAGAAGCAAAAATGGAAATTAAAAACTCCATGTTAAACAATCAGTTTAATATGGAGACTGTCTTTTCTAATTGGTCTGTCTAAATTGGCCCTAGGTGAGAGTGTGTGTGTGTGTGCATGGTTGTTTGTCCTGTGTGTCTCTGTGTTGCCCTGCGACAGACTGGCGACCTGTCCAGGG
>CAEGAF010071248.1:0-17118 GCA_903067075.1 Micropoecilia bifurca | reverse complement strand
CTACTTGAGGTTGTGTCTTCTCCTGAATGTTTCACAAAGAAGCTGACATGATACTCCTGCAGGAGTGGATTATTTTGTCCATATCGGGGAAACTGCTTCTATTGATTTGCCTTTAGAAAACATTCTGAACACCAGGTGTATTTGAAAATTAGATCTATGCTGTCGTGTTTCCGAAATGACATTTAATAGTCAGTCTACCAAGCCGTATGTTGCACATTTTGTAGAGGCTGAAGGGAAAAAAGTATTTATTCAAACAGATTTGTTAAATATTAAACAGATTTATCGTTGCACTCTGCAGGCTGTACTTACTTAGGACTTAGATCAGTGAGATAAAATCTAAAGATATGTCATTTGACACGTGTGCTAAAAGAGCTGTTTATGAAAAACCAATAGTATTTCCTTAGCAGGACTAACATCCATATGCTTGATGCAGTTTTGCTATCAGGCAATGACTTGAATTTAGTTTGCCATCTCATTACTTCAAATAGAAAAAGCTGATGAGAAAGAAAGGATGTCTGATTTTCTGCCAGTCTCACTTTTCATCCCACATTCTTGATCAGACCATTTAATGAATTTGACATTATTTGGTGTACACTGAATGTGGCAATGACACTGAGGTTTTAACAAACCAAGAAAGCATCATCCTAAAACGACATATTTATTAACAGACTTATGTCCATGTAAAGTCTACAAAGAACACAAAGTATAAAATAATGAAAACAGAAAAAAGTAATAATGGCGAAAGGGGGGAAAAGGGAACATAATAAAAGGAACTAAATCTATCTACTGCATGTTTATTTTATTTTTCTCCAGTAGTGAGGTAAAAGAAGATAAATAAAGCAGCAATTTCATTACCAGGGAGCCGAGGAGAAAAACCCCCAAAAGTGATGAAAATTTGAGTGAAACATTGCCCTTGTATAAATTACTGTTGTGGTTGTTAGCGCTCAGCCTGAGGTCCTGATGCGAGGTGGACCGAGACCTTATGAAGGGCCTTTTTGGAAAGGTCTTTCCTGCAGCAAGGTCACTCCTCTATCCACCAGTGGTTCTCGGTCTGCATCTCCCAAATATTTCTTTGACTTCTGAGGACATTTCCTGTGTGTCTACTTTTATGAGTATCAAGTTAAAAACTAACGTAACGGTTGCTTATTTTTAAAAATCCAAATTGATTTCCTGATATAAAATTATAGTATACATTTGGAGCTGTTGCGTCCAAAGTGGCGGTGTGCCAGCATGCCTCACACACTGACACACAAACACTCATACAGGGACAAAAAAAACACATGCAACATAAATCAGTCTCTTGAAGGCTGGTCTCCAGTGAGGCCATTTTGACTTCAGTGTATAAATACATATGTTATGGAGAGTGCGCTTTTGTGTGTGTTTTGAGTGTTTGCATCTTTGACTTTGGATAAATCTGCTGAGTAACAGTGCAGAATGGGTTTGCTGACCTATGTAGGAGGACAAAATATATCATTCATAGTGCACACATACGGACATGCATAAATAAATGTAGAAGGCTGTGGACTTGAAAACTGCAAGACCTTTTGCTAGGCAGATCCTAGTGCTCTGCAATGTGTGCTAGTGATGCACGGATGAGACAGACTTTGTAGCTCATTTCTGAGTTCCAGCATTGATAAAGCTTTGACTTATGGTGCCTGTTTTAGACAACTGACTTATTTTTAGGAAATATAAACGGATATTGGGGTCTGACTGATGGGCAGCCGCACTTCTGCCAGTGTGTTTCAGGGCAGCTGTGGCTACAATGTAGTTTACCACCATCATTGTGTGAACAGGTGACTGACAAGTTGAAGTGGATAGTGATTTGGAGTCCTCAGACTTGATCAAGCCCTTTACAAGCAATATCTATTTACAGGAAGATGAATCCTCACATAGCAGTGTCTACCTCAGCTGGAACCAGACCCAGTACATCTACATGTTTAAAGTGAATCACTGCATTTCTGTCAGCTATTCTTATTCGGATTAAGAGTGATTGTATGCAAAATCTTTTGAATAACCTTCATTTGACATAACATAGCTGGATGGTCTTAAAAAAAAACATGAAAGTTATCGAGTAAAATTTTATGTTTTAAGAATACTTTTTAAGGCTGCATTTTTTTATACAAAGTCAATAAATAATTATTTCAAGTAATCATGCTACTAACCAAAAGAATCCTTAAGAGCGACCAGTCAGCAATTAGAGGCAACATTACACTGTACATCAGGAGGTGCAGATTTACATAATCATTTCTAGATACAGCATACCTCAACATCTTGAAATGTTGGTTACCTTCTTAAATTACATCTTTCTCTGTGGCTCCTCTCACTTTCATTGGAAATACCTCAGTGGCACTGATGATACCTAACCTTGAGTCTTCTTCCTCACATCCAAAACGGTCATTTTTGCGATATGATAGCATCCACTATTTGGAGGAAGATCTGATTGTCAGGTCAATTGTGGTCAATACCTTTTAGATGTATAAGTAAAGGTGCAATATTATTGTTCATTTAAAAAAAATCATATACAATGTGGAATTCTGCTCTTGAGATGTTTTGATTCAACTCTTGAATTTCACCGTTAGGGAGGAAACGGCAAAACAGAGATTGTGTAATTTCCTCTGTCTCACTGTGAGCAGAAGATTATTGCAACAATTGCAGCTTTGGCTCCGTTTTCAAACTCGATACACATGCAAACACCGCTCAGCCGGATGGACATCAATCACTCCTCAAAGCTTACATGTCAGGTGTGTTTGTTGCCACTTACCTCTCCAGGCTCACCGGCCAAAGACCTCAATCAGGATTTACATTCACTGCACAGCACCTTTTTGCTCCTTTACACACTCGCTCCTCGGAAAGACGAAGAGGAACACACACTTGCATCCAAGAATGGAACCTACAGTGCTGTTTTGCTCTATAAATTACAGTAAAACTAGATGATGACATAGAGACTTGAGTCTTTTTTTTGGTGAGATAAATGAGTGTGTGAATATGATAAGAGGAGGAAAAGAGTGGATCAAAAAGATGTGAAATTGAAAGAATCAAGACAGGAGGAGGGACAGGGTAGATGTCTGTGTGTGTTTGAGATGAGTCTGCATAATCATGCACAGAGCTGAATGCTGATCAGGGACAATAAAACCTCCATTAAAGATTTATCCTGGAGAGACAGAAGGAGGAAGGGTTGGATGATGGAGAGAGAAAGAAAAAAGCTAGAGGGGAGGCATGGAGGTAGAGAAAGCGCTCAGGTTTGTGTCATGGAGTGGATTATAGCAAAGACACCTCTCTCCACCCATCACTGCGACACACACACGTATACATAGGGTGTTCAGACTCTGTGCATTTTAATGGCCCTGTCACCTCCAGCTATAATACCAGACAATGGCTCTTTGAACAGACACTCGTCTTCAGAAGTGTCTTTCGTGCTTTCTGACAGGCTCATGCGTGAGCTAACTGGCTAACTCACCACAATTATAGATCCCATCTGTGAAGTCACGGCACAGCAGCAAACCTTAGCAAAACAAGCCCAGGACCACTCTGTCAAAATGTCACCCAGACTAGGCTGTGCTCCAGGCGAGACACTTGGGCGCTTTTTAGTTAATATCTACAATAGCTTTCCAGGGAGGCGAAGGCTTGGAGGTGGGAGGGTGGGGGGGTAATCTAATTCACCACACCCCTCCTCTTCCTCCTCCAATGAAGTCTGCTGTCAGTTTTATCTCGGCTCTCCAACCTCATACCTCCATCTTTGAACCCCCCACAGTTTCATCATGTTTGAAATAACTGAGATTCTGGATTGATGCTGATGACATTTGAGCAGGTGCTTTAGTGTTTGACTTTTAAGTGACTGACTGGTTGACTCACAGACTGGATGTGTGTTGAGACGAAGGAGAAAGAAAGGCTGAATCAGTGAAACAGAGGAAACAGGAGATGAGATGGACTAAGGACAGGATACGGTATCTAAAGTTAATCACCTTTCTGAGGCTTTTATAAGATGTTGTGAACTTTTGTTTGAAACTATAAATAAAAAGTGTCTTTTTATTTAGTAAAAAGTCATTACCATTCACTGCATTATTTTTTTTCTTTGCAGATGATTCTTTGGTGCGTAGTTCCTGTTTTGAGCCCGGTTTGGTCTTGGTGTCCTCGTTATATAGACATATACCACCTATTGACCCTTGAACATTAATACCATCATCTATTTTAGTTCTGTCCTATCTGTGTCTCACTTTCTATTATCTTGCCATTTGCTGTGGTATCTACAAAGATGTTTCACATAGGTGCAAAAGTTAAGAAATCAAGCTCTTTTTTAATTGGAAAATAACTCGTCTAATATCTCTGGTGTGGGTGTGTCAATTTTCCTGTTCTGTGTAATGCACATAATGATGAAGGGTGTAAACATTAGGATGTATGACTGCATCAGGACATAGTAGCTGATTAGTCTGTATTTTACTTCCAGTGTCCTGCATGTCTTCAATTTTTTTCCTCCCTCAACACATTTGAAATAAATGAGTGTTCATTATGAAGAAGCTCATTATCTACTCCTCCTAAGTTGGAGCAGAGAATCTTCTAAAACATCCAGGACATCCACACTTATGGCCTGAAGCTGTACACCCTTAGAGGAAAGTACATTTGTTTCTTTCCTATACCGACACAATTCATGAGTGCAAAAAAATTATTATTATTGGTGAAACACATCATAGGATCATTCAGACTGCCATAATTTGGAGCTGCTTTTTGAGTTTTGCATCCTGAAGCACATTTCAATCCAAATACCCAGCCTTGTTTCCTTTTCTCCCCAGATTCTTAAGATGGTGAAAATGTCAGAAACAAAGGTTTTAAACCCCAAGAAAAATGACAGTTTTCAATATTTTTGGATTATTCATAAATGCTTAGTGTCTATAACTACTAAGTGATGTGGTTATTGGTGTTTTTGAGAACACTAAAACAGGGAAGTAGACAAATACCATAGCTCACCATGAAAGCTTGGAGAAATACCCAAGTCTGTCTCGAATAATCTCAATTGAGTAGATATAAATTTTTATTTGTGGTTGATTGAAATAATTTTCCCTTCACAACTTCTCAATGTTAAATTGTCTAATTTAAAAAAGGATTTATACTTATATTTATTTATTTTTCAAAAGATAATAGAAGAACACAAAGATTGAGGTCGAAATGAACAACTAAAAGAAATCAATGACAGCAAATTACATATACAAATTACTAACAAACTGATGTAGTAAAAATCTATTTAGAAGAATCAATAAATTCAACTTTCTTTTTATTGCCCAATGAAGTTCCCAAGACATCTGCTTGGCTGAGGATTACACTTATACTGGCTTATAATTGGTTATGCCACGGCTAAGAAAATATATGCAGCTCTACCCGCATTTATTGGCTTTCCAGAACAAGATGGTGAAAAGTCTTAGAATAAATACTTTTATTGCATTGATCTCACATAGAATCTTTAATTTGATTAGATCTTTTTCATTTTATTTTCCTGTTTGTTAATTATTCTCTGTTTACAACTTTCAAGTTAAAATCCCTCCTTAACTTTGTCTTGTGTTTGTTTCATCTCATGTATTTGTATCTATTTTTGGGAAGAGGATTTGCTGGTTATTAATTGTTTGATCCCCATTTTATTGTGTGATGAAGTCTGAAGGCCTCCTGTCCAACTCCACTGAGCCTGATGACGCCCAGAACCTTTGGCTGTTCTCATTTGTCTGAGCTCTGTCTGTGTTCCTCACATTTGGGGCAGTTGGCACTGTCGCTGCTTACTTCAATTTCTTTCTCAAATACGCACATTCATGCTTCTGCAACACTCTGGTTGTCACATGTCAGCTACTGTTAGCAGTGATCTTACTGCTCAGCTTTCTCGTCTCCATCTGCTACAGCTGGCTGCCAGAACCCGTGTGCGTTTTGGCTGTTTGCTGCACAACTGATAGTTTGTTCCACCTTCTCTTCTATCTTTTTTTAAACCAGCAGATTCACAAGTTGTCTTATTCTAAATGGTTTATATAGCTTCCTTTTTTTCTGTGATATTCAGAAAAAAAGAAAATGTACTTCTTTTTTGCAATGGAGATGATATTTAAAATAATCACACAAATCGAATGGGGGAAGTATTTAGGTTGTGTGTCTTTGTCTGTATGGCATCTGAACTCCTCTCTACTGGGACCTGCAATTCATTTTCTAAGTTCTTTACAGAGAAAATTCTGGAAATTTGTAGGTTAGTCTCTACATCAGTATAAAGTCCAGCACCAAATCAATTTTACCAACCCTAATCAGCTGGAAAAAAAATAATTTTAAAGAAACTCTTGTTGCATCTTTTTAAAGATGATGTAGAGGCTATTCATAATTGTACCAACTGTGATTTCAGTAAAACCTATTCTTTTTTGTTTTAATTGGGGGCCAGATTTTTTTCCCCCTTCTAACTGAATTAATTCAGTTTAAAGAGTGAATTTTTCTAAAATTGACGTTTAATTTGAGGCAAATTTGAAAGACGAATCTAATTTGAAAATCTTTACACATTTGTCAAGGATGTCGAAAGGTGTGTTGTTCTTCATATGCAACACTTACATATTATCAGAACTTTCCTACCTTTCGGACACCAGTTCATAACAACAGTACATTAAACTTCCTTTCCTCTCTGTTTTCTGTTTTTGTTTTCCTCCCATTTAATCTATTTAAATCTTCGTCTCAAATGCCGAGGTAATACCAATGGTTTATCTGTGAGAGTGGAGCTGTCCATGGTGCTGAATCCCAAGGCTTGTGTTGCTTCTGTTTCAGACTGATTCATTGAGCAGCGTAGCAGCGGGTCATTTTATAAGGATGAATAAATACTCACAGACGTCTTCATGCTGCTGCGGTGTGATCTGCAGCATGTTAGATTTTCTTGAGTGCTGTATTTTCAGAGAGCTTTTGAACCTCCTCCTCCTGGCGTGTCCTCCTACTGGTAAACTTCAGGTCAGACGGTCTATTTGAGTTCAGACCAGAGACGGCTTTAGCTTTCACAGCTCAATCCTGCTGAGGCGCTCTATCATGAGCACCTCGGTGTGTCTTCTTACCTCCCGTTCCCAGTGAATGTGGGCCGTTTGCCGCTCTCACTCTACTTTGTACTGATTCCTTCTCCCACACACTTCATGCTGTGGTGTTTCAAACTCATCTACTCTCTCTTTCCTTTGGGCTCTACGTCTGCAAGGAAAGATTTCATTATTGTCCTCTTTAAGATTTAATGACAAAATTGGGGCATTCGACTCCCTCCTTGCCCCATATATAGTATATACGATATTCTCTTCTCTGAATACGAGGCCTTAACTGCAACTTGCCAATAGCTGTCTTTGAATTTTACATGCTTAAGTCTTATTGTATGTGTTTCTTATCTAAGTTATTAGTTTATCTCCATGACTATCTAGGCTTCATATAGCTACTCACTCTCTGTCCCTCCTCCACATATTAATCCATTAACTCCCTGTTCACCAGCTCTATCTGAGCCCAGCCCACAAATAGAATAAAGGCCAAAGATAAGACCAACATGTTCTTGTATTGGTTCCCTGTAATTGAATTGGCATCATCTGTTCTGCCTCAACACTACACTCAACCTCTTGTGACATTTGGCTTATTTAAAGTTTTTTTTTTTTTTATTTATCCACTGACTCTGTATTCTGATTTGTCAGCTTACCGTGATTGACGGCATAAGTGAAGCGGTTCTGGGAGTGTGTGGTCTTAAAAGTGATACACAGCCT
The DNA here is from genome assembly GCA_903067075.1 of Micropoecilia bifurca. NCBI lineage: Eukaryota > Metazoa > Chordata > Actinopteri > Cyprinodontiformes > Poeciliidae > Micropoecilia > Micropoecilia bifurca. The sequence goes on along the minus strand of CAEGAF010071248.1, from coordinate 9,391 downwards.
TTTTGGTGTACAGTGGGTGAGCTCTCTCCTGAGCAGGGAAATCGGCTTATTTCCAGCAGCCCTTAAAAACACCTCAAAGGTGTGTTAATGAAACGGCGTAAAAGCAGGATGAACGTTACTCTAATCCTAATTTTTGTCTGTCTCTGTTGCCCAGCGGGCTCCAGCCCTTCCAGCCCCCTTAAATCTCTCATTTCCCCTTTTAATTGGGCAGCACTCAAATTCACAGACACAACATTTCTCTCTGAAAACCTTCATCTTCCTTGCGAGCTGAGGAATGGCTCGGGAATATTAATGATTTTTGTGCATATTTTACCATACGAGTAGCGTAAACTGCAATCCTGGCTGTGTGCCCTGGTACTGTGGTTGCCTTATTAGGGAGTGTTTAGCTAAAATGCTCACATTTCTTTCTGGAGCGAACCCCAAAGAAGATCCAGTACTTTGAAAATGTATTCCAAAACCTTGATTTTTTTTTTTTTTACGATTTTTGTCACATTAAAACCCCAAAAGTCTGTGTGATTTCCAGGGATTATTTGTGATGGAGAAAAACAATATAACATGAAGTAAAGTAAACACTCTTCACTTCATGACATTCAAATTTGATACAAAGAAAAATATGAAAAGTGTGGTTTGCATGTTTACTATCTCCATTTTCTCTGATACATAAAACCCAGTAGTGACAATTGACTGCAGTGTTCACTTAATTAATAAATCGTTCACTTTCCTCTACATTTGTAAGGTAAAAGTCTAAGATGTTTGCTAAAGATGCTAATAAACGGCTAACTGCTTGGCTTTTGCAAAACTGGTAAAAACAGTCAAGACTCTGATGATAACTCTGCAGTTACTTTAAAGTGAAACACTAAATCCAACAATTTTTAGTTATTGACACAGTGGAGCTAAATTCATATGCAGACTACACTTTTCAAATTTTTACTTGGGGGAGAAAACAAAATGTTAAACCAATTTCCTTCCATCTCATAATTACACACTGTGTCCATCAGGACAAAAAAGTACCTTTGTTTTTCTGACCTGAGAAATCCTGAAAATTTCAAAGGGCATGCGTACTTTTACAAAACATAGTCTCTTTGTCATTGTTTTGTCCTTAACAGAAATTGTACTCGGTTATAAAATAACATTTGCTTTTGAGAGATGCAGAAACAAAAACTGCATGTGTTGGAGGAGGGAAGCAGCAAGAAAAAAAATGAGACGGGGCTCTGGGGGCAGAGCTGTGTTGTTGCACTGAGAGCTTTAGGGTAGGCTTAAATTTAATGGCTGGACTGGGGCTAAATGAGCTGAATTAATAGGGTCTGCTCTGAGCACTTACATGCTTGCTAAACATACGTGTGTCTGCGTGCTTGTGTGTGCTTGTGTCATTAATAATTGGGTCATCTTTCCACCATTTCATGCCCTCCCAGGCCTCAGACTGCAAGGGTGTGTTTTTGTTGGACACATTTTTTAATTTAATCTTTTTGTAATGTGTCTGATTCCTTCGGAGCATGCCTTGATGCCTATTATTATTGATTTTAAACATACTGTATATATTTTTTTGTTTTTAATTTTCATCTTTTTTTGTGTTACTCTGTCTTATCAGAAATTTTGCAGGCAGATGCAGAATTTCAATTGGGGCTTGCACATACTCTGTCTGCCCCTTGGTGATTGTGTGTGTGTGTGTGTGTGTGTGTGTGTGTGTGTGTGTGTGTGTGTGTGTGTGTGTGTGTGTGTGTGTGTGTGTGTGCCTCATGTTAAATGTTGGCTTAGAATTAAAGCGTCATTCCCTTGTGTGTTCATTGAATCTGTCTGGTACAGAATCTGCTCCACCTCCCCCAACTCCATCCCTTGTTCCTCTCGCTGCTCCAGCTCATTAACCCCAAGTTTCGCCACCTACAAAATCTTTTCCTTTTCCACAAATTGCCATCACCATTCATCGCTCAGCATTCATGAGAAATTCCTCCTCCCTTCCCCCTACTCGGGACTAGTTAGGTGCAGCCCAGGTTGGCCTCAGCATGGGTTTGAGTCCCACCGAATAAGGCCAGACACACCGACATGAAAGGGTCCGGCCATGTAGGAACAAAGAACGATTTGTGTGAGGAGGTGGTGACACTAAAAACGTATGTATAAGAATGCGCTTTTAGACAGCCATCTTGTTTAACAGAAAGGGAAGAAGAAGGTGAAAAGGTTCTTTCCCATTGCTCCCTCCGCCTCGTCTTTGGCTTAGCAAGGCACCTCAGGAAACTCACAGATGATAAAATGAGAGGTGAAGGGAAAACGGTGAAAGAGAGTTTAGCTGTGTTGGCTAAACTGAGTCGGAGGCCTTTTGTCTCTCCAGCTATCTGGACCTGTGTCAAAGGTTTTGTTGACATTTTCTGCTTCTTATTCAGATGGTTTTGCCTCTGAAAACATCCCGTCCAATCCTGACCTCGGACAGATTACCCAGACGGCGAGAGGAGTCTGTTTAGTGAGTCATGCAGGCTGTCTTGTTCCATCCAAAGGCAAAAAAACAAAACAAAAAAAACAAACAAACAAAAAACCCACAGAGCCACTGTGACTCATTTGTATCACTATAGGAAATCCTCTTGGTGATAATTGAACCCAGATATCTTACCGCACACAAAGCTGCAAACTTACCGCTGCTACATTGCGGGTAACTCTGAAGAAATATGCCTACATTCCACGTAAGATATCACACAAGTGTTTTCTCAGCAATATACCATCTGAATAGGCAGAATTAATGAGACCCAGTGGAATAGTAAAGCTCATTTGCATCCTTCCCTCCAGTTATCTCACCGTCCCGTCATCCTCTACCTCTTCCTATGACACTCCATTCACCCTTTAGCACTCCAGATTTTACATTTTCTCTGCATATAACTTATATTGCCTTGTAAAAATACTAACACTCCTTTAACTTTTTTCTATTTTTGTCACTTTACAACATCAAACTTTATTACATTGTTCTGGGATTTCATGTGATAGGCTAACACAAAGAAGGAGATGATTATGGAATAATGGAGACGGATGCAGTGATGATGAACATTTCAAAACCACAGGGCATATTTGAACCGAGTCAGCACTTGTACATCCACCTTTCATTGCAGTTACATCTGTAAGTCTTTCGGGTTACGTCTCCACCAGTTTTACACATCAAAGGGCTGTTGCCTCTTCTCAGGTTAAACTCAGACAGGATAAAGAGTGTCTAATAAAGAGTGTTAGTTTTTAAGATATTCTCAATTTTATTCAGGTCTGGAGTTTGTCTGTGGCATTGTAACACATGAACGCTCTTTGTTCTTACGTCCAAAATATTCAATTGTGACTGGCTGGATTTCTAGGTCAGATGTTTTACTGAAAGGAGTCTCTTTCAGTAAGTATCAACCACTGTCCATCTATTAAGTATCCTTGTTCTTGCCCAAGAAATGCAAAATGCATTACCACAGTATGTTGCTTTTCATTATTCATAAAAACCTTTGAAAAAATGTATAAGTTTGTGTTAGTGTATCACATAAAAATATTACGAAATGCATTGGAGTTTACTATTTCACAAAATATCTATTTAGTTCTCCGGGTACAGAAAGTTTTGTATTTGTATGCGTTATGTACTTGCCTCTTGTTCTTTAGTAAAGTAAACTTGTGTGACAATATTTGCATCACTCCTTAGTAGTTCACATATATATTTTTAAAAACAGACAACTGTTACAAATTGCTGCTGTTAAATATGGGAAACTCCTCTAATAAAAATTACTTGTGCTTTTCTAAATTCCATATAAATTCCCTTGAGCATTTCTGATTAAAATAAAGCAATACACTTTGTCTTGCCAGTGGGTTTTGTTAAATCTGTTCTCACGTAGCATTATGTGCAACAAAATTGGGCTTGACATGTGTAGCAGTAAGGAGAAGCTGGTGGCTTTAACCAGCTGCCTGTTTTAATATGAGAGCTGGCATGAAAAGTGCAGGCAGGAGATCCCCTCATTTCACCGTCTGCTTTTCTTATTAAATACTTACTGCTTGTAGGACTCGGCTCCCACTGACACGCTGTAGCGAGTGAGGCTGTGTGGGTAAAGTTTGACGTTTTTTCATTAACCAAAGATCGAAAAATGGGACAAAAGCTGCACATTTCTAAAGATTTAACTTTTATTGGGAAAGTACAATAACTATGAGTCGGCTAACTCCTGGAATGTTAAGTTCAATATCGATAAAAGGTAGAATTAAATCTATTGCGATTTCAAGCATATCTCAAGCTCTCAATAAAGTATCACACCTTCACTAGGAGTGGATTCAATGCTACTGATTTGGTAGGATTTTTTTTGTTCATTGTTTTCTAATGCTAATTTATTCAGTCAATTCTTGGATGGACGGATTACACAACAGTATAACCATGTGAAAGCTGTAGGTGCTACTATTTTGACAAGGGTCGATTATAAAATAAAAAACAAATATTGACGTATAGCGGGGAGTAGATTCACATCCTCACTAAATCCCTGTCTGGTTTGGATGCAGATTAAACAAGCAAGCAAGCAAATGTGCAAACATACAGGTTATCACAGTCAACATCTTGTTGAATATTGCTGATATCTGATATTTAGCTGGGGGAATTTCAAAACATTAAGTGCTCAGCATTGCAAGAAGTAAGTCCAACTCCCAAAATGTCATAAATGCTCCATAAACCTGTGAAGAACAAGGACTCAGAGGGAAGAACATGAAGTTTATCAAAGCAGCTGTGTGTACACTTGAGCAAACTGCTTGGAAATGGAGCAAATAACATTGGCAGGTTTTTGGCAAGAACCTGCTTAGCTTGAGGGCAGGGTTTTAGAGTGGGGCAGTAAAATTCCTGAAAGTACGCCAAATTGCTTAGAATTACTATGATTTTGATTAAAAAAATAAAGTATTAGGCCTTTGCAGTCTTAGATGGGCTAAGACCACACTATTACATTAAAAAACCACCAGAGCACGACTCATAACCTTAGAATCTCAAGGAGGTTTTCTGGGGTGCATTAAGAAAGCAGTATTCAATACATTACGCCTCATGGAGTGTGAGAGGCGTAAAATCCTTGACTGTTTTCATGCACAATGTCTGTGGGGAGCTCGTGTTGCCTCATTATCATTGTTCCAGCATAGCTGGTTCCTTAGTGCAGCGTAGAGCAGGAACCTGATGGCAGCCGTAGTCATTTGTTCATTACATGTGATAAATCAGTCATCAGAGAATTTGAAGGAGTAGCGCCATCAAGCCAAGGCTGCAACCTAATCAGGCCAACACCGGAGTAGCTCCATGTAGCTAAATGTAATGTGGCTTTCAGACCAGAAGAGGCTCAGGCTTGTTACTCTGTCTGCAACAAACATATCATCAAGTAGGCGACGCAAACAATCCAGAATCTCCCTGCCAAGAAACATAACACCACGATCAAGCACCTTTGAACACAGAAATTGGTTTGTGCAAGAGCTCAGTGCAATAAATATGCCAGCTTTGGAGGAGTGTGCATATCTCCAATTTGCACATAGGCTGATTGATCAAAGAAAGTTGCATTTTTTTCAGTCTGTAGTTTGATTGCGAGATGTAATTGTCATGCTATCAAACAGGAGTTAAAGATAAAAGCCAAAAGCAGCACATTAAATGGCAGCACATTGGAGCAGGTCTCTTTTGCTCAACGGGTCGCTGGAATTTGCTTGCCCAGTTCACATGTGATGTAGAACAGTCTTCTCTGCATTTTCAGCAAAAAGAAAAAGCTTGTCTGCAGATCTAGCAGGTTTGCTACTGGTCATTTTTGTGGTGTTCATGATGGGATCTGGGAACAACTTGATTTCCCCTAGAATGAGACGGAGAGTCTTACTGGATCAAAGGATGGCTCAGTTTCCTGCTTTCTCCTGCTGTTCCACAGACCCATCATGGATGTGTGGTTTACAAGTGGAAGATTGATGGATCAGCCATGAGATCAAACGCCAGACAGCAGCTGACACTGAATGCTGCGGTGATGTTTTTTTCTTTTTTTCCCACACAGAAGCATAGACTAGTATGCTTTCTACTTCATGCAGAGCTGAATATTTTGCACAAACAGATGATTTATTACGTTTCCTTGCCATAATATTTAACATTTGGCAGCTCTTGATGTATGCTGTAGATGTACTTTCACACTGCTTTGTTTTTATGCCGTTTATACAATTTGAGTAAAGGCTGAGGCGTTTAATCTTTTATTTACATTCAAATGAAATTATTACTAGAAAGTGCATCCAAAGCTTTAACGTAGTATTTTCATTGTTAGCCGGTTGCACTTCCTTTCTTTCTGTCTTCCCTCTTTTTTTCGTTTTTCCAAGTGTGTAGGACAGACAATGATTCAGCTCAGGTTTTGATTAATAGCTCCACATTTAATTCAAGGAGCTTGCTAGTGAGGAAGAGAGAGAAATGGACAAAGAAAATAATAAAAGATAGTGAAGATGGAAGTAGATACAGGCTTTGCAGAAACACTCAGTCTCTCAATAACAAGAGTTTTTCTTTTGTCTTTACACGGCAAAGACTTTCTGCTCAGTTTATTTTACTTTAGTTCAACAGTTAAGTGATTTAAAATAAATATTTCTGCATCTGTGCAACATAAAAATACTATCTATCTGTTTTTTCTGCCAGATTGTTTATCTTTATTTGTGCAACAACAATTTCCTAAATATATATGAGCTTTGTTGGAATTGACAGTTTTGATTGAGGTCAAAGACAAAGTTGTAATTACACTGTAATGCGCAAAAACTGTAGTAAGTTGATTCTTAATCAGTTGCATCTGATGAAGTGTAAAACCATATAATCAATTATGACGATGTGCTGCAACTTTATGCTACTTTTAAATTATTTAATCTAATAGAGTAACTGATATCATATAGCAAGTATTGGATGAGTTTTTCTATTATTTAGCCATAATACTTTAATATAGTCAGTGGACTTACTTGTATTTAGTTACGTCATTCCAAAGATGCTTTAAAAATTCACCACTAATTGCTGATTTTGGACATTAAGTTCCTGGAAAGTATGTCATATTTTCTCTTTCTCATAAATAACAGTCTGGAAAAGGGAGAAATGCTTCATCACATCAGCTTCTCAAACTTTTCACTTTTGGTACTTGATATGTACTGAAACATAGGTTCTCGTCAATATGTGCTGCATTAAGACAGAGCAAGTAAACATGTGTTGGGTCGATTTAATTTGAACTCATGCCAGCGAAATAAAATTCTCTGACACTCCACACTGAGCCACTGTGTGAAAGCAGCAAACTGTGTATCATTAGTCGAATGCATTAGCCTCTTCTGTCCGCTTGCCAGGTAATACACCTATTATTATTCACATCCCACTCTTAGTGAAATCAGAGGATCCAAAATTAGATTCCTTTTTACTGGAAACTTTGCAGATAAGACCAGGTCAGAGAACCCACAGCGCAGACGGGTAGAAGAGATGCAGCTCTATTTACAAGACAGAGATTAATACTTTCCTGAGGTACACCCACATATCACTCTCTGTGTGTGTATTTAGATTACAGAAGGTAGAAAATAGGCTTACATGTGGTGAAAGAGAATTTTAATTGAAAGTGAAGATCAAGAGATTAATCAGATTTCTCTTCAGATTTTCTGTGTTTTTATAAATCCCTTTTGGGTTAGGTACATAACCTTACAGAATTAACATTACGGTGATTTTAGAGTCTGACTTTTTTTTTTTTTAATCATGGTTGGAAAGGGACATATTTCTTTTTCTAATTTAGCTCCCATATTGATTTTACTTTCTTCACTGCTTTCCAAGTTGGCCATTACATGCCTTGTTCTTGATTGTGGTATGTTTCAGCAGGGAGCGACACAGATATGTAGAGCGGGTCAGGTTGTCCTTCGCCCATCTGTGCTGTAAAATGTAATTTCGTAGATGCTGTTTGAAAGGAGCTGATATTTACTCAGCCTCCAACTCTGCAGAACTTCCTGTCATTTTGCCCCATCCTTGCATGTTGCTCTGAAATGCATTTGGTTGTTTCTGAGCCAGTGGTGCATTTCTCCAAACGGCAGGAGGACCGCAGGGAGGAGGCAGAGAAGGGAAGCAACAATATATTTTTTTTACCAAGTAAAATGACAAAATGGTAAGGCACAGACTTCCACTAATTTATCTGAGTACGCGATTGGAAATAATTAGGAGTGCACCGATTTATCAGCCAGTCGATTTATCGGTGCCAATTTCCTTAATTTTGGGAGATTGATGATCAGACGATTTTTACATATGAAGCTGATCTTATCTAGCTTGGCAAAGGACTAAGAATCAACCACTGTCCTCTTTTCTTCTCTGATGAAAAAGGTTTGACTGACACACTGGGCCACCAAGTCATGTGTGCATGTTTACAATTAACAATAGCGACCCCACTGTTGCCAACTCAACAACTTTCTTGCTATATTGAGCAACATTTCAGACGAAAAAATGGATCGGCCAAAATCAGCAATCAGCCAGAAAACTGCAATCGCTGCAGCCCTAGAAAAAATAAAGCATTATATTACTCTTTACTGAAAAAAGGTTTGTATTAAAGCAAAGCGTTACTAAGTAATGCGTTACTGTCATTAAAGGTCATAAAATAGTGACTGGACAAATATGTGAAAAAAAATGTTTTTTGTAAACGTTACCGTCTGCTGCTTTAATTAGTTGTACTGAATTGCCTTTAGGGATGTTAAAGTTAAGAGTATGACACACTTTTCAAGGTATTTTATGTACGTAATAAAAATCTGAAATCTACTCATCATTTTACTTCCATGTTAGTGTTTGAGTGAAAAGTGAGCTTCGGGGAAGCTCCTAACATGTTTGCTGAACGTGTGAGGTTATGTGGCATACAGCGATTTGTTCCATGAGATATTTGCTGTATACAGATGTGTGTTCATTAATGTTGTTTACCGGAATGCTGTTCCACCAGGTGTATTGATCCACACCAGCCTCTTTGAGCGTGTGTGTGTTTGTGTTTGTGGCAGTGAGATTATTGATCTCTGCTATTCCCAGTTGTGTTTATTCCTACAGCAAATCTGTCAAAAGGCAAGAGTAACTAATCCTTCTTCTCTTGCTCTCCTTTTTTTGCAGCATTCTCCTTCTTGCACACAATTTTTCATACTTTTTACATTTTTTTTGTCAACACTGCTTTAATTCTGCTTCTGATTCTGAACTTTGATTTTCTTCGTCAGACCCAAACACTTAAATATATATACTTGTTGATGTCTTAAGACTAGACTTGCCATAGGAATTGGCAACAATGCCACTTCATCTTTTAGGATTTAATACCAAAAAACATTCAAGAATTTTGCTCACACAACAGAACATTCAGTCTGTTGTTGTAGTACGTTTTAGGCTTAATGTTTTATTAATAAATAATTACTGTGGTAGATTAGCTACCGCTTCTACTTTACTGAATTATTT
>CAEGAF010071244.1:0-38029 GCA_903067075.1 Micropoecilia bifurca | reverse complement strand
GTGTGTGTGTGTGTGTGTGTGTGTGTGTGTGTGTGTGTGTGTGTGTGTGTGTGTGTGTGTGTGTGTGCGCGCGCAAAAGTCTCCAGCCCCCCACGCTGAAGAACAGGGTCAGGTTCAGACTCAAGCTCGCCGCCATCAAGAACACATTCTCGGTTTCCATCCTCATTCAAGCAGGGGGAATCTTCAGGGAGACACAAAGGCAGCACATGAATATATTTGGACATGTAATCAGGGCACAGGCCACCAATTAGGAGGGCTAGTGTGTGTGTGCGCGTTTTTGTGGCCCATTAGTCCCAGCAGGGGATGGAGACGGAGCCCAACAGAGGGGAACCGAGTGCATTCAGAGTTTGTAATCCAATTCTGAAGGCTGTCTTTCAGAAACGAAGCGGTGTGTGTGTGTGTGTGTGTGTGTGTGTGTGTGTGTGTGTGTGTGTTTACCAGTCTGAGTGGGGCACGAGAAGGAGCTGAGAGTAGATCTTTAATGTGAAAAGCAAAGCAGGGGAGAGGTCGGGTTACATCCCTCTTCTCTCCTCCCATAATGCTCGTCTGCTTTCTCGGTCCTTGACTGCGGCTCTCTGGGGCGGTTTGCTCTGCAGATGGTTGGGACGGCCGCTTCATTTCGCCGCCCAAACAGGGAGCTCTGAGGCGCTCTGTTCGATAACTCAATAACCCGGCCCTTTCATTCGCGTCTCAGGTTTCTCAAATGAGCTCTTCGGAGTCTTGAACGACCAAAAACAAAGGGCTCAGAAGACAAAAAAATTAAAAAAAAATTTTTAAAAAGAAAGAAAGCATACACTAGTAGAAAACACTTGATTAGCATCAGGTACACAACACTAGCTTTCCATTGCCCTGAAAATTGAGCAAATTGGAATGAGGAGGATTAATTTGTCTGCTTTGATAAAAACTAAAGGCTTTTCCAAGATGTTTTTATGTTAGGATGAGGTGGAGTTTTCAGCAACACAGAAATTGGTATTTTTTTGCAAAATTGAAGTGGAAACACAATTTTGGCTCTTATTTGTAGACACTGACCTCCTTGGACAAAGTGCAGCTGATTCTCCCTGGATCGCACCGTTCACCACAAGTTGAGTTTGTCATTTAAAAGTGTTGAATCCACGGCTCTTTTGGGGAAATCACCGTCTACAATTTCTCCCAAATGCTGCATATTGGAAAAATGAAAAGCCCACTGCACTGAACCTCATTGAAAACCTCCTGGGTTTTCCACCAAATATTGATTCCTGAACTCTTCATCAACATTAAGGAGTTATCAGCTTAAAACAAGCTCTGATCTGGCTGAAAAGTTAGTTTTGTCTGTTTCAATTGTACTGAGACTTTTGGAGCAGAAATTAGATCAAAAATACCTTAGTAAGATTTTGTGTTTTTGCATTCTTCAACAGGTTCTTTGACATGATTACGTTTATTTAGCCCACATTTATATCTCTATAAGTTTTGACCAATCTCCCTGTTCCTGCTCAAGCACAGCATCCCCACAGCATGATGCTGCCACTACTTTGTTGATGTTTAAACCTTGATATCGAACTTTATCTCTAAACTGCTTGCTGCCTTCCTTGTTTTTTTTTAATGGTGTTAGTTCATTAAATTATTGAAATATATGGTCATGATGTGAACAGCATTCTTTAAATAGTCGCTTCAGCAAGGCATTTCACGGTAACTTCAGATCAACTGGTTATTCGTCTGTATCTTCCCACTCCGTAAGTAAATAAGAGCTGAAATTGGTCAGATCCCTGTTGCTCCATATTGCACAACACACACATTCTGTCCGGGGATCTCCACAGATGCTCTTTTCCGCCAAGTGAAATCAATTCGAAGATTTGTTTTGGCTGTTAAAAAAAATGTCTGGATTGCAGAAGACAAAGCAGGGTTCTGATACCAGGGCTTTTTGCTGCGGAGAAGTCAGAAAGCGAAGTAAGACTCGAGTCTTCTGAATGATGCATGGAGGGGAGCTTAAGGCTGCTGCATTATTGAAGCGAGGTGGCAGAGAAGGATGAACTCTTGCTCCGTGAAAGACACAGTCCCCTGCTGGCACAGCTTTTCCCCTCTGCTGTGTCAAAATTGGAGGTTTGTCGGGTGCAGGGGGGAATTTACAGGGAGAAAGAGCAGATCATGTCGACGCCTGCAGACACCTTTTCAGGATTTTAATTTCCATCATTCTTTATTTCCCCCCGCCTCCCTTAAATTTGTCAGCTCCTTTTGAAGCAGAAGCAAAATCTGTGTTTTGTGAAGACAGACTGTGAAAAAGAAAAAAAAAAGCTGGAGAGAGAGAGAGACAGCAGATGAAGTGAAGAGTAAAAGTGAAGCCAAGCAGCTGATAATGAGCAGGGAGAGGGATTCCCGCTAAAACCCGGCCCGGTCCCTGCAGACGTCTCAGAAAGCGGAGCGCCTGCTATTTTCTTTGACACATCTGGGGAAAGTGGAGATGCTCCTCCGCTCCCCGACTGCTGAGCGACTGAGAGGTTTCAGCCTCTTGGGGTCGTCGCACAAAGACGTACATTTACACGAAAATATGCCAGACACCCAACATGAGCTATATGATCGCAGAACATGAGCTGCTCCGGTTATCAGTGGGTCTTTTTTGTTAAACGTGTCTGCAGTCAGAGTGAGAGGTCCTGTCGTCGCCCTCATGCTGAACGCAGCCGCCCCTCCTTATGTTGAAAAGAAGAAAAGCCAGAGGTTATCTGAGTTAAACTGTGGGAGTCAATTTCGGTGCATATCATCTATTGTGCGTTTAATTTACATATAAAGTTCACAGTCACAGGAGGCAAAACATGCATACTGCATAGCGTAGTTATGTTGCATGTTACTGTTTACATCAAGAAACTTCGCTGGAGGACAGAAGGACGATTCTGGTGCGAAGGGAAAAATAACGCAGAAAAATGGCCGAAGAGCAGCTCAGAACCTCATATTCTTCTTTTCTTGCTGTGTTGACTGTGCTGCATACACAGACTTGTTGCCGTAGCAACTGACTGACAGCAACGCTAACCTCTAAAGAATAGAGGGCCACTGAAATATCTATTGTGAACCTAATTTGACCTTGAGTCTAAGGTATTTATGGTCACCTTCCTAAAATAATGACCTAAATCTTTTTTATAATGCCTAAAATGGTGGTGATTTTTTTTTAAATTACATTTTTAAGCACTATTAGCAACACTCAAATGACGTAGGCTATTATTTTAGGTATATGATTCAAGAATGTCAGTGCAAAATTTAGCAGGAGATTTAGCTCCTGGAAATGTACAGAGATTGTGGACTCATACAGCGTCACGAAGGCTGTTTTAACCTTTAATGATGTTTGGAGTGTAAGACATGACTTGTTAAACAGAAGAACCTGCAGGACCCATTAATAAGACGGTGATACCTAATTCTCCATGCTCCAGCATCTGTTCAGTCACAGAGTTTTGCGTAACATTGCCTCATGTTTTGCAGCGCCACAAAAAATGGATGCAGATCGTCTCTGTGGTCAAACAGGAGCAATACTACTTCCAGTCCGACGGTCACCACCAGGAGAAAACGGTGACTCACATCAACAGCAGAAGAAGAAAATCAACAATACAGCCATACTTGAAAACTTTGGAGGACTTTTTGAGTCTGCTGAAATATTCTTAATTAGCTGTGAGCAGAAAATCAGCATAAATAAATGTGACATGGACAATGTGTTGCACTTAAAATGAGCTGAGCTACTGTTCAGTGTTGTTCTGATTTAGTGAGTGTGACGGTACCAGCCCATGCGAGGTGCAGCAAGGAGAGCAGACGGTCCATAAAACCAACACACATTCATCCTCTGAGAGGCTGCAGCTGAAACGGCACATGTGATTCTTTCATTTCAGAAAAAAAACAGCACAATTAGAGGCGTGTGCTTGCCAACGAGCCCCACACAGACACACACACACACACACATAGGTGCGTCAAGGTCTCAAAGAATGAAATGGGCTTGCATCACTTTTCTAGTCAGTGTGTGTCCCCTGCATAGATTACTGCCCGTCTCCCTGGAACAGGATGGATTATTTCCTGCTGTGAGGACGCATGCAGCATGCCACTCGCATGAAAGAGACTGATGCTGCTGAGTTTGTGTGTTTGCTCGGCGATGCAATTGGCATCGCCGAGCAAACATTGCACTGTGTCAAACATTGCACTGAGCAAACATTGGCACTGTGTCTTTTCAGAACCAAGGTTCTGGGTTCAAATCCCGTCCTTATGGGTTCTCTTCAGCTCAAAAAACATCACAGTAATGGTGAGTCATCCCTCTAAATCGCCACAGTTGATGAAGAGATGGACTGATATAAAAAATGTCAAACTTTACGTTTAGTTAATTAGTTTCCAGTTCCGTGTTTGTTTGTTTTGTTTTATGGCATTTGTTTAAAAAATGATCTAATTCTATGTATCTTTTGTCACATTTTCTGACCTCATAAACCAGCCAAACCCACAAATCTTTTTCTGACATAAGAACAGAATCAACTTTTCTCTCTTTTTTTTTTACTTATGCAATAATATATTAGTTTCAGGTGTTGTACTATATTTTGAATTATTATCAATTTTCTTTATCAGAAATAAATATGTCCTGTTGTCTTTTGAAGAGAGGCTGAGTGATATCACTTTCTATCATACTTACATCCCACAGAAATATTAATTCATAACGTTTTTTTTGCTTTCAAAATGCAACTCACCACATGAGATCATGCTGTTGCAATAAAAAGTGGGTTAATTTTAAGGCTTTTACACATCTTTACTTGGGGAGCCAATAAAGGTGGAGGTTGTTACATTTGCTTTGATTTACATTTGATGATTAGTGGAATCAAAGCGAAGCTGCTTCAAATATCGACATCCACAGACTTCAAAAGGGGAACGTTGGTCTACTTTCTCATGCTCTTTGTTTCTGCGCTCAACCCCAGCCTCCACTCTCCGCTCTTTCAGTCGGAGGTTTAAAGGCACTGAGCGTTAATTTGACTCCGTCAGTCAGCAGAACGCGGCCGACGCACGCAGACGAAACCAGACTTTACCAAATGCATGTAAAAAAAAAGACACGCGTCTTTGCATTTTGGCTTTTTATGAAATAAAAAGCAAAAAAAAAAAAATCTATATTCTGTTCACTGCACTGCTGTCAGACTGACTTTCTGCATACAAACACCTTGGAATCGGTTTCTGAAAAATGAAATGATGCATTTCCCTTGAAGGTTTCTCTCTTTCTCTCTCTTGGACACCAAGCAGGCAGGATCCGTTCGCCTGATAACGAAGCGTTAGTTTTATTTTAGATCAGAGCTCTGCCCTGTGTGGGCACAGGGTCAGAGCGCGATGCACTGCAGGGGGGCGGATGAATCTCTTAATCTTGGTAAACAACGAGGCTGATGGCGGAGGCTTTTAGGTGGATTCAGCCGCCGGAAGCCGCGAACGAGGATCAGGTGCTTCTGATTTGCATTTTGTGCCTGTGCAGGACCATTCTAGAATGAATTTATATGTACGAATATATAAACATATCCCACTTTACTTATGTCTCTCCGCCGAATGTGATGAATAATCAGGTCGGGCGCTGAAGCACATGAATCACTTAATAGCATGTAATTTCTTTCCTCTTCCTCCTGCACCTCATCGTCTAGAAACGTCAGGCTCCTCTCAGCGCTTCATCCGTCAGAAAAGTTTCTAACCAAACATTTCTCTGAGACTGACAATAATTAGATGTTAAAAGTAAAACTGCAGTTAACTTTCTTACAGTTTCTATTCAGCAAACAGGCATAAATAGGAGGTGATGTAATGTTATTCTCTCAAAAAATAAAATTTTGAAATGATAACTTCCCTGTGCATTTTATTGCACATTTGACTTTTTTTAATTATTTTGTTTTGCTTTTCTCAAATCTAAAGAGAAAGCTGTGGACTTTAGCACTAACCCAGCAATCTGGAGATTGAACAATGGTGCAAGAGAAAAAGGGTGTTAGCATGTCCATGAGCATGATTGACACCAATAAGACCCTCCCCATGGCTCTGATTGGTTGTTTCTGACTGGGAGCGGAGTATTTCTGCAAGTGGCAGTAGGAGCCACTGGGTAGAGGCAGAGGAGATAAGTAACTTTTTTTCATGGATTATATCACTTATGATACTGACAAGACTTAGTGACACTTTTAACAAATAAGAAAAACATGGATTTTTATAAAAAATGACCTATCGCAGCTTTGAACCCCATAAATTAACCCCTAAAAATATGACAATTATAGGTTATCCCGCTAAGGAGCAATATCAGTGTCATTGACAGCTAACATCTGTACTTCTACTGAATTTGAGGGCATAAGAAATTTGCCCTTTAGTTGCCCTTTTTCTTAAAATGTTATAAAAATTAACATGGCATGGGTAAAAAAAACAACTTTAATTTTTAATTAATAGTTCTCACTTTTAAAATAATTTTACTAACAAAGGTAAAATGGCAACGCATCATCAGATAAAACTGTCTTATACATTAAAACTTTGCACAATTATCTGATCTATCACCAGCCCCCTTTTTCATTATTCTTAATATTGCACTAGTTAGTGTACAGCTTGTATAACAGTGTAAACCACAACCAAACCCCAAAAAAAGCCTCTCTACACAGTCATTAATATGTAAACTACTAAAGGTGAGAACACATCTTGTGAAAATGTCCATATGGACCTTACCAAGCTCCACCCAGAAACGCCCCTCGAAAGTCCCACGTGACTACATGTCTCACATTATCGGCTTAGCCCCATGTCTAAACATAGTATTTTTTGTTCGATTGACTCTCTGCAGAGTATTTCTGAGTCGATTAGTGTAGCATTTCTGCCGGATTTTCACAAAATATCAGCCACGACAATGAACAAGGGAACCAACAAGTTCATGTCATCTTTATTGGACAACATCAAAGTGTTTTAGCCACACGAGGCCTCCAAGATTGTGCGCGTTACAGTGAAAAGCTAGCGGTCGATGAAAAAAACAGCAGACCCTCACACCCTCAGCATAAGTATAGCTGTGGACAAGATCACTGACGCAATATGGCAGATTAAGCCAGGATTCTCCGCATATCCTGACTGAATTATACCTCAACTTGGTTTCACAAAAGCATTAGCATATATGTTACCATGACGACTTATCCCTCGCAGCTAGCATGCTCCAGATCAGGTTAACAGAAGAAGGTCGTTGTTCGAAGTTTGACAGAGAGGCCTGGGGTTTATAAAACTAGCTGATAAATAAAGGTGTTGAATATCAAGTTAAGACAAAGGGACTTGGCTCTGGCCATGAATTCTTTAGTACAAGAGTGAAATAAGTGAGCAGCCAGTTTCTAAGTCAATTATCAGTCTTCAAAATGTTCTTATATTTAATCTTGACCTGTTAGTCCAGACTCACTCAGTGTAAATATTGATGTTAAAATCAGTTATATGAACTAATCTGCTGTCAGATTAATTCAGTTGCAGTATTGACTTACAGTTCATTTATAAGTTTCAAGTTGTTCATTTGAATAAGCAACTCCTTGAATGATGTGATTATGAGATGCTTAGTTAAGAATAGTGGTTAGGAAACATACTAATGCTTTGTTTGCTATGCCATTGTTGCTTCTCTATTGTAGCGGAAGAGTTTCTTTTCATTATTGTAAAATGCCTCAATCCCCCCAGAAAAGCATGGACTTAAGCATGGGTTGGCATAATAGCGCAACTTAAAATTACAAAATATATATTTACTTAGTAAATTAAGTAAATTTATTAAGTAATTTTGAAAGGCCTCCTGTTTTTTCATAAAATGTTTTTGCATTAGGAATGGGTGTTTTTCCAGCTGTATCAAAATTGATGTATTTTTTAGAACTGCAACACTTTCCCACATCGTCACACGATCAACAGCCGGATGCTACTATTACCGAAAGCCACAAAGAAGACGACAGGAAATAGCAGGATGACCATTGTACGAACATTTGGTAAACTTAACATAAAAACTTTTGAATTTGAGGAATGTACTGAAAAAAAGTCTCAGAAATGTTTCTTGCTCATTATTTTGCAAATTAGCAAACATTTTTGACTTGTTTGCCACTGAAATTATATCTTAATTTCAACGAGAAAAACAAATGTTTATAATTTTTTTGTGTTTGTAAGCATCTAGTTGAAACTCTGCATCTGTAGATAAAACAAGTAGGCCCACACAATTAGTAAGTGACCCGTGATTTAAAAGGTCAAATATATTAGAACTGCTCTCTGTTCCCCATCTGCCTGGTGGGAACATACAAAAACAAAAAAATAATCAGCTGATGGTTGTTTATCGGTCTGTCCCTCTGGTGAAAATCAGAAATCCTGATCACAGTGCTGACCATCTGCTGTGGATGATCAGAGCTGACAGAAATCTGCCAGTTTAGTTTTGCTCTCATCCTGGATTCGCTCATCACTTCCTCCCGTCATCAATCGACCTCCTGTCCAGACTCGGCGCCCGCTTTGCATCCAAGGAGACAGGAACGTGAGTTTGCATTTCTGACTCCGTCAACTATTGTCGCAAGGAAAGTGAGGCTTGCTGCCGGTTAAACTTGGGAACAGTTATGGGAACATATCTAGACATTTTGTTACCTTTTGTTCTGCCTTGTTTACTTAGGGCTTGAAATTTCACTGCGTTAATTTAATTTAATTTTGTAAGCTATTTTCTTTCGCTCCACATTCTGTAAATTTCTCTCTCTTGTGGTTTTCATTAATATGTAACCAGTTTGCTCGACCTCATTTCCATTTTAGCCTCTAGCGATTTTCATTTAATAAATACTTCACTGCATCGTGATTCTGCCTGGCTCCTGTCTGGTTTTGGGTCCAAACCGGTCTGTGCCCAGAGAATCGTTACCTTAGTCACCTTCAAAAGGTAAACTTTATAAATTATATGCAGAGAGCAAGGGAAAAAATGCATTTGTCAGTGACGGACGGACCTGAGTTGGGTTGTAAGTAACTACATTTACTCAGTTACATTTACTTTTTTGAGGGGGAAAAAATGCTTTTGTAAGTATTTTTACTATGTTGCACTTTTTACTTTTACTTGAGGAATAAGTATTTCTATTTTCTGAAGACTCTACTCATTGTGAGTAACTTCTTTTCTTCTTGTTTTGACCAAAAATTCTCCAGACACACAGGCAATTTTTTTTATATTGAAAGGAATTGATTTTTATTTTTTTCTGTCGCCTGAGTTCATTTTTCAATTATACTGTCACTTATATGAACCCTTTTTCATCCTTAAAATACTGAAAACAATTCCGCATAACTTTATATTTTGGTCTATCTGATTATGTAATATTTAAATATAAAATGATTGATGTTTTGATCAGTTATTCAGTGACTTCATGGATGGCAGATTTTTACTTTTGCTTGAGTAAATATCACGATTGAAGTAGTGCTGCTCTTACTCCACCCACTCCTGAGTGGGGCCAACCACAAACACATTTAGACATGCAGTAAATATTAAGAAGCACATCAAATTGTAATTACGAGATCAAAACCAAGCAAGACGACTCTACAAAAAGACGAACAAACTGTTGTAAGCACACAGACTGCAACATGGTGGATCTTAGCCTGAGGCTGCAGACGCTTCTCTGCGTCTGTGTGTGTCTGTGAATGCAGACATCTGGTGAGAAGCATTGAACCAGCAGAGGAAACACACCAGCGATTTATAGAGGAGCACATTGTGGAGGAGGTGGCTCTGTGTAGTGAGTCTGTAAAGAACAAGAAGGCGAGCAGCATGTCTGCAGAGGAGCAACTGGAAATGTCAAGAGGGGAGGAGTTTCCAAAGACAGAGCGTCAAGGCTGTCCTCCTCAGTCGTGAAGGACGAGAGGGGAGCCGTCCTTCACCAAGCTGGGCCGAGTGGAGTAAAAAGCATGTTGCTATCCATGGTGCTGAATAAAGTTTGTTTGCATGCGTGTGTGTGTGTGTGTGTGTGTGTGTGTGTGTGTGTGTGTGTGTGTGTGTGTGTGTGTGTGTGTGTGTGTGTGTGCACGCTCTCCGTAGAGTGTTGTAAACACAGTTGGGTGAGCAGAGAGAAGGTTTCTACACTGACCTGGTCAGGCTTATCACAATAAACAATGAATCAATTAATCGCATGATAAATTAAAATGAGTTCAGCAAATTTAATTTGCATGATTTGTCTTTATCTTTTTTCTCTCTCTCCTTTTTAAATTTTCTTTAACCAAAATCTGGATAATTAAAGTCTTAGGTTTGGTGCTTTGGTCTCAAACAGCCCTGTTTAGAAAGACTGTTTCTGCTTGTTTACTTTGGATATTTAAGTTGTCTTCCAGTTCCAGTGTTAAATGTTCATTAAAATGTTAAGTTTATTGATCTTGGAGAATGTGCTTTTTCACTATTACCCCTTTACCGTTATATTGCTTGAAAAGGGCCTCAAAGCAACAATATTATCGTTTATTGCGATAACTTCTGGGACAATTTATTGTCCAGTAAAATCAGTTATTGTGACAGGATTAGGTCTGGTTTGGCTGTAATGTTTTTCTGTTGTTTATCTGTTTCATGTTTTTATCTTGACAGCAACATGCTTTCTCACACTGTTCAATCAAACTTTGACATGGACAAGTTGGTCATTATTACATTGTTCAAAATGGTCAATATCATTTTATTTATGCTTTAATCTACTGTTCTATCAGTATATAATAATGCTACATAAGTTTATGCAGAAGTGCAGCCAATCGATTAAAAATATGAATCAGATTAATCACTCTAAAGAAGTTAATCATAATCAATTATTTGAAAACTTGGAAATGTTCAAAAATAATGTTTTACCATCTCAAACCAAACATTCCAGTTTACCAGGTTTTTGTAATCAGGAAGGTTTAAAGGAAGTCATTTAGTTTCAAACGTAATTCAGAAATGTTGACACCAAACTGGTTGTGTTTTGGTGGAAGGATAATTCATAATATCAATAAGTAAGGTTGCATTGTTTTTTTACAGTAAAATTTGATGAAACACACCAGTTTGACTCTCCTCGCTCAGTTCCTCGCCGTGCTCCTGAAAGTCGCTCAACTTTAAGACCTGCAGCTATGCAGCACCAGCGGTCAACCTTTGACTGACTCATCTACATGATTCCTGCCTGAGAGAACTAAACTGCAAACTGTCTTTTCAAGAGGGGACAGGGAAAGCAAGAACAAAATGTAAATTTGGTGTCAGCGAGACCCGGGAGCTCGGCGGAGTGCTGACTCAGAGAACACCGAGACGAAGTCCTAGTGTTGCAGATAAGCAGCAGCAGCAGCAGCTCACCCTGCCAGCCGTCTGTGATCCTGCGCTGCTCCAGCAGGCTGTGACTCATGGAAACACACCGGAACCTCTGGGCCGCCGTGACTCACAGAGCCGGACAGAGAACTGGGTCCAAACGCTGAGGTAATGTTTGGAGGAGCTGAGGTAGAAATGAACATATCACAGCAGAAACACTTGATAGAGGGAAAAAAAAATTTTCCCAGAAAGGATCAGTTTCTTCCAGACTCACTCTGTGTGTATTAGATACATGAGCTCCAGATTTTAGTGATGATTCGATTAGCTTCATGTTTAGGCTGATTATTAAATCTGATTTTCTTTGACTTCTTGTCTTTATTAATTCACTGTTGACAGAAAAGCAGCAGCAGGGTTTGTGGCAGACGCTTTCAAAAGCTGCTTAAAAAACCTCAAGTAAGTTTCACAGCGATGATGAAGCGCATGCTGCTGTCAAAAGGAACCAATCCAGACATAAATCAACGCCTTAATGAACCCACAGTCCTTCTCCACCTCCACAAGTCCCTCTTACACTGAAACCACTTGGTATTTTTTTACAGAAATATAGAATGAAGAAGTTCCCTAGGTATAAAAACAGACACATTCTCATTTAAATTAGACCGAAAATATATTTGCTAACACACGATTTTCTCGTGTTCACTTTATTTACATCGATTTGTGCATAAAGGATACATTTATTTATTGATTTATTTAATTCACATGTTGCATGTTGACATAAACTAAAGTTTTGAATGAAAAGGAGTGTGAAAAAAAAAGTCCTGTGGTTCAGATCATGAGATCGTGGGTCAGTGCGGGGATCTATGAAGCTTTTTCTACATTCACCGATGTAACCAGATAAATTTCCCCTGAGCTGGTCCGTAAACTATCAGTCTATCTATAAATCAAAGTCATATATAGTCATCTATTTTCCCAAATAAAACTAGATTCAATAGATTCAAAATTCTGATGTTTTCAATATTTTCTGGTGAGAACCCACTACTCCCACTTTTCCACTGGGCTGCCATGGACAGAAATGCTCGTCTTAAGTCTTGGAACCTGGACGCTTGTTTTCTCCTGTGAGGCTTTTTCACGCAGTCTAGACCAAAATGTTTCACCCAGAGAGAGGCATTAAAGTTCTCGCAAAAGTAGGAGATCCTGCCATAGATCTTTGCAGAAAGATCTTAAGACAGTTTCTTCTTGTAACTTCTGTCCGCGCATCCAGCTCAATATATAAGACGTCCTCCAAATCCCAAGAAAGAAGATGGTGAAGAAAGACCACGTACTCAGAAACCATCGCTAAGGCTAACACATTAGCTGATGGTAACGCAAAGGATGTTACAAGAAGGTTTTCAGGGATCTACCTGATTCATACAACTCTGAACATAAGGGCTATAATACGTAAACAAGGATTCAAACATGGGAGCTGGTTCTGTATTTTGTAAACCTTGGCGTGAGATTTTCCTGAAGCGCCTGTGACTGGTGGGGATGTTTGCTAGCAGCACATTCCTGCTGAATGTTGTGTTTGGTGAGGCAGGCGAGTCGCTGGGAACAACACGGTCAGTTGTGATGATTTAAGCATAGAAAGCCTTTTTGTCTTGGCACAAGGAGAGCAGAAAATGCAGCAGGAGAATCCAGCCAAGACAACAAGGAAGCCTGAATACCGAGGAGCGACAGCTGATCACAGCAATGCTGGACAGCTGCAGGAAAACACAAAGCCCAGAGCAGAGAGAAAATGACCAACTATTACAAAAGGAACTACGAAGTGAGTTGGGAAGACTTGAAATGTGAGCCAAAGCTGAAATTCACAGAGAACAAAAGACAGGAAATAAATATGAAAACACACAAAGAAATTAGCTTGTATGAAAAGACCTTCCTAACAATAATAACACAAAAATACAATATTAATGGTGCTGTTATGGTCGATAACTGATATTTACCTGACACATTTCTTCACTACCGTTTCAACATCTTAAAAAAAAAATCCACCAGAAACAATATAACAATAAATATTGGTTGTTGACATTGCTCCAGTTTTATTTATTGTATCGATGCCAATATGTTAATGCAAAAAACAAGATGTGAATGAAAACCAAGCTGTGATCAGATAAATGTCACCTGTCGGGCAAATTACTGTGCATTTACCAAATAAATTCAATCAGATGTGTCTTTGTTTTCGAGGGTCAGAATTACAATTACTTTTATAGCAATTTCCTTGACATTACCTTTTTGCACAGAAGAAGGTGATCGGGAGTTATTTTCTACTCTGGTTTATAAATCACTGAGTGGTTTGGCACCAAATTACATTCAAGATCTGTTGCTGTGGTATTGTCCTTCCAGACCTCTCAAGTTTCTGGTTCTGGTTCTGCTCTGCATCCCCAGAACCAGAACTGAACGAGGAGAAGCAGCATTCAGCTTCTATGCACCACAAATCTGAAACAAACTTCTACTGGACTGTGTCCAAAATTGTTGCTAGAAGTTTCAGAAAAAGAAACCGACCGGCTTCACGGTGGTGTGGATAGAAATGTGGACTGGTGTGAATTCACCTCAAGTTGCTACAGATCAGCGATAAATACGGACACTGCATTTTTACGCCTTCTTTAAACTGCAGCTGAGATTTTTTTCTTTAAAAACTGATGTGATCCTAGAAAGAGATGTAAAAACTTGATACTGAAACTTCCTCGTCTACTTTTCTACAGCACGGCTTGTTATTCGTCCCCTTTTGTCTGTTTCCACTCTAATTAAGCCACTAATAACTGCAATTTCTCTTAAAATGCCATGGCAGCAGTGAAGTGGTGGACGGGGGAGAGAAAGAGTGATGAAGTGCAGCGTCTGAAGGACCTCCTAAGAACAGGCACAGCCATGGCAACAAGTGACCTGCAGCAAGCCGTTAAATGGCAACACGCCGTCATGACCGCTTCAGTCACATCAAACACACTGCTGCGTTCCTCTTGTTTTCCCCTTCTATTTTTTCTTCTTACTTTCCCAGAAGCAATTTGTTCCAGGATTTTTAGTCGAGCATGCAGAATGGAGGTAATTTCAAAGAGAGCGATTACGGGCCGAATTGCTCTGATCCCTCGTGGGAAAGAGAAAACGCTCAGAAGCCGTCTGTTAAAGTGAGCGACTTATTGTGCGGTACGGACCGCCGCTGCTGAAGTGTGTGTGTGTGTGTGTGTGTGTGTGTGTGTGTGTGTGTGTGTGTGTGTGTGTGTGTGTGTGTGTTTGTGTGTGTGTGCGGAGGCTTGATGCGCCGAATGATTCAAGTCGGTGCGCTTCTGAACACATCTGCAAAGGAGAGGACATTTTCCAGACTCAAAAACAGTCTCTCACAGACGAGGTGAAATCGTTCTCGCTTTATTTTTTACATTCACAATCCATCACCACGAAGCTTTGGAGCTCTGATTGTCTCCTGTTTTTTGTTTGTTTTTTTAGCCCCGTCATTCATTCACACTTTTTCACCAAATCAGAAAATATATATATACATATATATATGTATATCTTAATTCACAGATAAATCCTAGAAAACAGGAAATGGGGAGAAAGAAAAACAGTATTCAGATCAAAGCTAAAATGGATGACATGGTCAGCAGAATAGCCTTCACTTTTAGCCTCATTCCTTGTTTTACTAAACACAAACATATCCTGTTATGGAAGGTTCATATGAATAAAAATAAGAGTGGCTGATGGGAATGTGAGATTTTACTGTAGATATTTTTATACTGGCTTTCACATTTTTTTTAAACAGAGGTACAGAACATCATGACCGTTATATGTTTCCACTAAAAAGAAAAGAAAAGAAAAAAAACAAGGCCTGAAAATGCCTCTTTCAGACAATAGAGCACTTACAGCAAATCACTGCCGGGGAGAAATATTTTATAAAAGAATAAATAATATAGAAAAAAAACCGAACACATTTTTAATCTGAATCCTAGTTAGACAAGAAATATTTCCACACGTCGGCTTTGATCCGATTAATTTGCTTTTATCTCTATATAAATTACGCTGGACAGATGGCAGAAAATCTGATTCAGTGGTTCAGCTTTAAACCCTTTACACAAATGATGCGATTACCCAAACATCACTGTTTCGTACAAAACCCGAAGGACCCAAGATGTTCAAAATTACTTCAATTTCACATTATGAAATCACAATCTACAAAAAACAAAACATAAAATCATCTCTTAATTGTTTTTATTGTAAAATGTGCCTTTCCCCCAAAGCCAGTACACAATAAATTAAGCTACCAACTTTATGGTTGGCTTTAAAAGGCTCATATTGTAATTTTGACAACAAATCCAACAGGAAAGTAGCGATGATCAAGTTTCTAGATCAAATTGTAGCTCATAACATATTTATGTCATAATTTATCCACTTGGGATGACAAAGTCACAGATTGGAGACCTAACAAACTAGCAAGGCTGCCAGGGTTTAAAAGCAAATTCTGATTAGCCCAGTCGGCCTGTAATTTGCCGCAATAGCAAATCCCCTTGTGTGATTGCAAAGAATTAAATTCTGGCCGTATTCAGACCTGCTCCAGCTCTGAACAACATTAGTTTGATGCACAAATGCGTCATCTCTCACTTTTTTCTACAAGCTGTGTGTCTAGATTAGTCTGCTTATTACTTGTGAGCTGGACAGTGGTTGTGTAAAAAACATTACTCTTGTGAAAGGAAGCAGCTACAAGTCTCAGTTATCTACACATAATCACTTAGTGTGCTTTTTTAAGGGTTTGACCACGCTGCACTAACGTAGCCATGTTCTGAATAAACTGACTGTTACGTTATTCACACTCTGCAGGTCCCTCTGCAACTAGTTTTCACACAACATATAGCTTGGTTCTAAAAATTCACTTCAAGTTTACATCAACCACACTGGAATTTGGAAGGAAAATCAGAAAACTGACTATCATTCATTTGGCTCAGACACTGAAAAAAATAGTCGCTGCTCATTTTCTTGTATGAAGATACAAAGGAAACCTTGTTAAAACTACACATAGTTTTATATTAATTTGAGTAGCTTGATACAAATAACACCCAATTGCAGTTCATTTATGTTTTCTGAACATGATGACATTTGTCCTTTAAAGTACAAAAGTGTGTATTTCAAAGCTTAGTCCTGTTTCCAAATGTCTTCACAAGACTTCAGTGTTACACACACACCAGCCTGTTACGTTTCTGAGTATTTTCAAAGCATCTCAGTTTATTTTATCATCCCAATGAATAGATGCAATTAGCACATATTTTAACACAAACTCATTCAAATACAACAGAAAAATCACTATTAGCTGTTTTAAAAGGTGAGTCCTTGTCTGCATTTTCCACAAACATTTAAGAACATATGCAAAGATGAGATTAACCTATAATGCTTCTTTGGTGGGGGTTTGTAAAATGACACAGACCCATCTTCGCTCTGCTATTTCAGTGTTATGCACCTTCAAGAAATAAAACATGTCTCTTCAAATGTAAAATTACTTCAAATAAACAAACAAAAAACAATAGGCATTGCAAAACTTTAAAAATGAGGTCACCTGGTATATTCAAGCTCAGACATTTAAATATTCACACCCTTCTGAAAACATAAATTATAATGATTTGTCTATGTCTGTGTAACTGTTTGTGTGCTTTCTTTGTTATATACCATGTAATAGAGTCAAACAAAAAAATGAAGTATTGGGTGATTAGGCTGGTTGGAGCTTCAGACGTATCTGTACAGAATGAATATTTCATATTGCTGCCCTGTCTTATTCCATCTGTACTGCCTTAAGAGGTTTGCAGTAGACCCAATGATAATGCAATGGAAATGCAACCTTTCCTCACTACAAACAAAAGGTGAAACTACAACACAGCACCGGGAATACTAGATCCCTGATAATAAATAAGAGATAGTGTAGATTTAATGAACTCACACAAAATATGTTTTTTTGCCCTATTTACATAAGATTAAACCAGTGTGGTAATTTGCCCAAACACCTTTTGAGCTGTTTGTTCTGAGGCTGCATTGGTTCTAAAATGCATTTAAACATTGCATTTCTCAATGTTTAAATGCCTGTTCATTCCTTCATTTACAGCTAAGCCCAAAAATATTCCTACCAGCAAGTTCCTTTTGAAGCTTTGCAGCTAGCCAGCCAAAGTCCCAACTCAAATCTGATGGAGAATCATTGGAGGAAGCTAAAGATTTGGATGATGGCAAGGATGCCTTCCTACCTGCAAGACTTGAAGAAAGGAAACGGCCAAAATACAGGCGAGGGATCAACTTTAGGAAGGGTTTACTAACTGTCATACCAAAAAAACTTCTAAATTGTTTGATAACTTATCATTGTGTGATTAATTTATTAATATTTTCTCAAGGTTGACACACCTATAACATTGTTGCCTTCAATCTTTCAATTTTTCATCAGAAACAAACTGCTTGTTGCGGGAATGAATCGTTTTAGGCTTAACTTTTTGTCCTTATAGATTACAGTGTTTTGAGAAAAAAAAACATCCACAGACACAAACCAAAGCTGGCTCAAAGCTGGTTTCGTGGTAGTACACATTAGTCTAATATTCCTTACAATCATGTTTGCCATAGTGACACAAACCCACACACACACAACACCCACATGGACTCCCCATACAGACTCAAAATACAAGCCACCAGCTCCTCTTTCAACATGAGGCAGAGTCATTTCCCAACTCACGTGTAACTCTGGGTGCGTTCACACTGCAGCCCGAAGTGACTCAATTCCGATTTTTTGGCAATTCCGATTTTTTTGCCGGGCAGTTCACACTGCCAGAAAACACAACCTGTATGTGTTCTGCAGTGTGAACAGGCAAACGACCTTAAAGTGTCTCGCATGCGCACTAGAGGGCGCAATAGCGCCAGCGTTCTCAGTGTTCTGCCAACCGCCATAAAAAGAAGAAGTGCTCAGTGTTTGCGGAAATAAACATGGAGGCTAACTGTGGAGATTAGCTTATATATTTGAAGTTGTTATCCGGCCAGAGCAGCATATTAACAACTTAATCCTCAAATAGTCCGTCATGGTTGTTGTTTTTCTTCCCACTTGTACGTATCAGGACACAGAATAGTGAGATTTGTTGAGAATCAGTGACATTCAGTTCGGATGAATGCGGCCAGGACATTATGGTTGCATTTGAATCGAATACGTATCAGATATGAGTCACATTCTAAAAAGAATCCGACCTGAGCTGTTCACACTGCCATGAAAAGATCGGATACAGGTCGCATTACGTCAAAAAAAATCGGAATTGGGTCACTTCAGACTGCAGTGTGAACGCACCCTCTTACGTAATCTCTAAAACAAACTCCTTATAAGTTAGCATTCAAGTCACATTAATGGCTCCTCTTGCCATTATGTAAATAAATTTACAGCTTAAATATGAGCAGACAACAGTTCAAATGGGATACAGTTCGACAATTCAAGAACCCAACAGGTTCACCTGCCGACCTGTCTTACCGGGCTTTAAGTCTACCTTCTCTCTCGATTTCCACTCCTATATTTCAGATCCAGTTCAGAATAAGCAGCTTTTCACTGATCGAGCAATGAAAATGTACAAGTGTGTAACAGTAGAGCTTTTTCCATAGGCTGTGTTTTCGCATCTTCGCCCCACGTTGTTCGTACATAGGCTTCAGTTGGGACAAAGATGTTCTGGCTTGATTGAAGAATCCATGGCTTTAATATCAAAAGATTATGAATCTTATTGCAATAGCAGCCATGTTCACGCGTCAGTGTCCACTACTGAAGCCTTCACTTCCACAGGGCGCGTTTGAAAGACGAGGTGGCCAGTGGTCCCTAGGTCAAAAGCAGATCTGGACAGCACTAAACCAAGACGTTGGTGCTTCTGTTCAGATGTAGGGTATAATAACAAGGCGCCTAGCTGAGAAATGGAGAAAAGTATCCCAGGGTGAGGCAAGAGAGGTCAAATGTTAAGGAGGCACAGATTTTACACTGTATCTGGGCTCTGTTTCTGTGTTAGTCATAACAATAATGGGTGGCCAAAACTCAGCATCCAGACATCTATGTAATGTCTGCATGACTCTGCCATTTGTCTGCTCTCTCTCTGCTGCTTAGGTTCTTTATAAAGAAGAAAGGTTAAGAAGGTGAACTCAGTGTGGGTCTTCGAAAGCCTGACAGTTGATCTACAAGTGTCATTGTGTGTCTGACGGACTTTAAGCAACATATATGCTAATTAGAAAGCAAGGAAACCAGAGCTGAAGAAAGGGAAAGTAATCGGATACAGAACTAGTCTGGTGCACACAAAGTACACTCTGTGCTTTACAAAGGAGCAGATTATCAGTATCTTGTCATTGGTTCCAGGACTTACATCAACTGGTTTCCTTCAAACAACCACTTTCACCTGAAGCCAGAGTCTAGCTCCAGTTTAGTCCTTGCTTTTTGGTTTTCCATCACTATTACTGTTTTGCACACCAAAGGAGGTGAATGTGGCTGAAGTCCATACGTGGTTTCACTTTGTCTTTCATGAGTCGTAATTAAAAAGGGGTTTCAGAGAGAAAAGGTGATCCAATTTACTTTGCTTTCCTAAATACAAATTTGACTCCCAAAGAGTTTCATGAACTGACAATCTTAGTCTTTTTTGGATCAGGATGAATCGAAGTGTACAGTCTGCTGGGCTCTGGTGAGATTTTCACATTTTGCTTGAGAATTAAAGCCCTGGCTTTGTAGTTCCTTCACTTTGCTTCGCGGTAGATTTGGACTTTGTTCCTGAGTCTGGGCTCTGAGCAAAAGAGGGAGCCGGTTGGCTGCGGTGGACCTGAGAATGCCGAGGCAGGGTTGTGCGAATGTGATGTTGGAGGGTGTGTGATTTTTGTGGAGGCCGATTCTGAAAACCTTGACGATGTCGCAAGGACTGGGAATGTAGAAGGATGCGCGTGTATGAGATCTCTGGCATGATGTACTTGAGGCAGTGCTCCTGTGCCTCCTGGCTTATATTTACTGGGAGGTCGTAGCCGATGATGTCGACTTTGTCGCTTGGCTGCCATGGACGGAGATCCTTGTTCTTGATCTCTGCAGCTGGGCGTGGAAGTGGCATTTTCCCACCAAAGCAACTTTTCATTAGCCTCTCTTGGGCCTGTCGAAGAAGTTGGACCTCCTTCGCCACACAGTCTAGACCCAACTCTGATAGTTTGAGCCAGAATGAAGCATTAAAGTACTCATAAAGGTATGCATCTATGGAATTCCAGGCACGGATCTTTTCAGGAAAACCTGGAGACAATCTCTTCTTGGAACTTTCCGTCCGCATGTTCAGCTTGACATACAGGACGTCCTCCAAATCCCAAGAGAGAAGATGGCGAAGAAGAATAAGTGATTCATCAAAGTATTCAGAAATCATCACCAGGGAGAACGCTTTCTCAACCTCCGCAACGAAGTCATGTGCATAAGCAATGTCTTCTGACCGACGATCTTTGTCTCCACTCAGGTCGAAGGTCATGGTGTTGCGTGCGTACATGGACTCTACCTCTTGGGCCCTGTAGTAACGTGACGGCTCCGCCAAGAACGCTTCCAAAGATCCATTCGGGACCCTCTTGAAGCTCATACAGTGTCGGCTGTAGTATGTAAACAAGGATTCAAACATGGAGGCTGGTTCTCTCAGGATTGTAATATATATTGTGTCATTTGGCATCAGGCGCTGCAATGCCGTCTTATTGAAGCGCATGTGGTTGGTGATCAGGTTTGGTCGCAGCGTGTGCAGATGGACAAAGTGAGTGGAGAAGGAACGTGGGTAGCAGAACTGATGGCCGCATGCTTGGACCGGCAGCGCCACCATCAGGTTGTTGCGCTCTGCAAAACGGAACAAGATGTTCTGCATGGTGGTGCTGGCCGTTTTGTGGGTCTTCAGGAAGACAATGTTGGTGTGTTTCGGCTTTGTTCCTGGGGACTGGCAGCCAAAGCGGAAGGCCTCCATGTTCCTGAAGGAAAAGGAAATGCAGTCAGTCTAAAAACTAGCAATCCCAACCAAAAACAATTGATTTTGGAGATATAATACCACAAAAACTGGAGAGAATAAGAGAGAAAAGCAAGGGTGTGAAAAAAAGTGCAAAAATAAGAAAAACAAGTCGTTGTTGCTAACTTTCTGCAATGCTGTTTAAAATTTTATGAAATCTTAAATTCTACAGTTCAGCATAAAAACTCAACTTTTCACCAAATACACTTGCAGGACAATAAAAAAAAAATCAATGCAGTCATACTCTGTAGTTTCTTTATACCACAAAAATATATGATCACAGATTTTTAGATGAAATATGTTCAAAGTCATCGTTTGATGGTTGTTGAAGTAAAACCTATACTTTACACTTTAGCGACTGGCATAGAACATTTTTAACATACCCTTTAACACAAGTAGCTGGTCTACATTGTTTCTTTCTTTTTTATTTATTTTTTCACATATTGTTGGTTTGTTTCAGTCCTCACCAGGTGAAGTGGCCCCCATGGTGCAGCAGAAGACTGACAGTACAGATGACAATGAGGACCAGAAATATCTTCTTCTGCCACTTCATTTGGCCTGTGGAAGAAAGGGAGGGCCAGTCAGAAGATTGACAACAAAAGCAAAGAAAATGTGGGAGAGAGGCGAAAATTATAGCAAGTAGAGGTGATAACAAGGCAAACAGCATGTCAAGTTTAAAAAGGTTGAGGCTAAGAATGGAAAGAGGACTGGGAAGAAAAGACCAAATTGGAAGAGAGAAACCAAATAGGAAGGAGACATAAACAGTCAGATACACATTAGTTTAGCAGGAGTCATAAGCAGAAAAGTAATCTGATCTGGCTTTGGTTACTCAGCATTAATATGCTGAATTATACCATAATTACATCCAAAAGCAATAATTGTCACATTTACTTTTACGACCTCTGGCTTCTTATCGGTCAGATCCTAGAAAGATGGATCCATACACCAGGTTCTGAAGTCAAAGACTCAAGAGAACATGGATGGAGAAACTTAATGCTGCTTGATTTATGCAACTGTAATGCTAAGACACCAATGGAACCTTGGAAGATCTCCAAGCCTTTCCTTACAGCCTTTCACCTGCATAACAATGACTAATGCTCTCTTCTTGATTACACTGTCCTGCCACCATCATCGTCAGCTGATTACAGTAGCTCACCTTACATCTTGTGTAAGGCACTGGGGTTCATACACTGAAAAGAAATCCCAAGGTTTTTTTGGGATAGAATATATCCCCCAAAAAACCCAGGTAATAATTTACAACAATCTGGTTGGGTAAATTTAGCCAATTATATTTTTTGTAAAGATTATCTCAAGTTAACAGATTTGAAATAGCATAATCTACCCAAGATTCCAGAGTACATTTTTATACTAATTACCTTTAAAATGTGTGTAATAATAATACTTATTTGGTTTCATAAGTGTACCTAATAATTAATCAAGTTAACCCCAGAAATGAATTTCCAAACAATAAAAATCAGACCAACCTTCATTTAATGAACCACATGCTCAACAAATAAAGTACAAAATATGTGTTCAGTTTCAAGCAGCTTGAACTATGCCACATGTTAGTAAACAAAATTATTGTAAAGATAAATATCTCAGCAGTTTTTTTCCACAGCTACCCAACAGGGCTGCACAATCATTGGCAATCAAAAATCTAATTAACATTTGTCAGATGCAACATGCTTTGGTTCGGCTTCCACACGGGACTCTGTTTCCCTCGATCACAATCTGATTCAAGAACACTTTATTTTTCCCAAAGGGTAATTTAAATTTTGTTGTAACTCATTCAGTTAAATTATTGTAGACGGTGATGGCGGTTGGCAGGACAGATCTCTTGTAGTGGACTGTATTCAGAAAGCCTCTGACTGAAGAGACTTGTTTTTCTAACAGTCTGGTGAACAGGATGTTCAGGGTGGCTCATAATATTCATGATTTTATGTAAACTTCTTCTTTGCATCATCATCATCTCCAGTGTCTCGACAGTCGTCCCCAGAACAGAGCCAGCTTTTCTTTAACAGGTTGTTGAGCCTTTTTAGGTCCCTGGTTGTGATGCTGTGGCCCCGTCAGATGACGCTCTCAACAACAGACTTATAAGACTGAAGGATCTTGACTTCAGCCCAGTCTGCTCTGTTCTTTCTATGAGATGGCTTCACTTTTGAACACAAATCTAAATCAGTATTTTACTTAATCCAGGCAGTTTTTGGAAGAAGTAATTCTTAGTTCTTCTTTCTAGGATTTTATTTGGGTTGTAAATGTTTGTACTACACTGACACTGACACTAACAATTTAAAGGCCTGATGGAGAAAAAAACAAGTTAGTTAATTGTTAGGGAGCTTTCAAACCAACTAAAGCTGAGACTCAATGGTAAATGAAACTTGTGAAAATGATATATATTTTTTTCATTTATCTTCCTGCTATTTAAAATTTACTATCAAAGATCATATTTTTGAGTGCTTGCCAAAGCGCTGCACAAAGTACCATTGAAAACTGGTGTTTTTAGTTAAATTCATAACCAGCGTCTGCACAATGATCCTGCATTCACTGCCCATAAATGCACAAAATATGTCGCAAAATGTAGCATTTGTAGTGAGTTACCGTCTGAAGTGCAAATGCCCAGACATCTTAAAAACCTATATGTGCCTCAGGTGGGAAGCTTGAATATTTTTAAATAGAAGATTGCATACATACAGCACCATTACAAAAGAAAAAGGCAAGGCTGAGTTGTGCAAATGACAGCTTTGATTCCCAGCAGGGTAGCTGGCCGCTCTGACTGCTAAGTGTTTATCAAAGAGAAAAGCCTGGGAGCAGAAACTGCGTGTCCTGCGGCTTATTTTTACAGCTACTCTACTTTTGCAGCGACCCGGAGGTAAAAGTCTAACAGATTGTGTTCGGGATGTGTGGGGTCAGTAGAGGAGCTTCCTGACCCCAGACCTCTACGAGTCCTGAGTGGCGGGAAGGTCGGCGCTGATGGTCCCCTCTGCAGACCCGATCGTTCTTTGCAGTCCGGTCAAACCACAAAGTGATGGGAAAACATATGAGAGACAGAATGATGGATGAGCAGAAGATGATGTCGCAGTAAGTGGAGTCTCTGGTGGGTCTTTTCCCAAATGGTGTAAATCTGTGAGGATAATTCCCAAGTACCAGAAGTGATACGTGATAGACAGTGTTGCTGAGGAAAAAAAATGCACTTTTTTTCCCACTTATATTTAATGACAAGCAGTAGAAACGAGTCAAAACTAATATCAATGCTCAACTTCTACTTTATAGGCAATAAAATAGAAGAAGACACATTTTTTATTGCGATAAATGATGATATTGCCGTCTCGAGACCATTTCCAAACAATTTAATGGTAACGGCATAATGACACAAGAACACATTCTCAGAGATCACTAAACTTTAAATGTTAATGAACATTTAACACTGGAATTGGAAGACAAATATAAACAAACAAAATGAGTTAGAAAGTCTTTAAACAAAACTATCTGTCAAAAAAGGGATAGTTGACACCAACACACCAGACTGAAGACTTTTACGATGCGGTTTTTGGTTGAAAGAGAGAGGAAAGAGAAAACTGACGAATCAAGCAGATGGAAATTATTGAGCCTGTTTTAATTTATAATGCTATTAATTGATTTATTGCTTTTTTGTGACAGGTCTATTTATTTTAAAGAGTCAAAACTGTCTTTGAATTGAGTGTGTGTCACTTGTTCTCGGTGCTCAGTTTATCCACTCCTTTAATATACGGTGCTTTATGTAGGTTTAGAGGCTTTCATCCAGCTAATCTAAGGGATTATGAGAAAACAATGGACTAAATCATGAAAACCTTTGTTGTTGAGTTTTAACTGCAAATGTGGCTCAAAGTAAGCTATTAATTAGAAAATAATGAGAAAACCGTGTATGACCAAGAAGATGGTATTTCTTACTGAATGTGGCAGGAAATGTTTGTTTTTGTAGAACCTGTGGTGGGACGGCTCTATGAAAGTAGGAGAAGTATTTCAAGGGAGTAAAAACCAAAACAAAATGCTTCTTCGATTAGTAAATATAAATAATTTTAGTAATCAATAATAAAAGGAAAGTTTTGGGGGGAAAAGACTATTTTATAGAGAATGTCTTATTGCAAAGATTCTACCCCGCTTTCAGGACAGAAACGGATGATGAAGCTGTCAAGACGTGGACGAATGGACTTGATAGCCACATCTTTGCTGTAACTTAGTTATTCAATAGGAGAAAATAAAAATGCAAAAGCCTCTTTTGGAAAATTTACAGACGAAATTAATTGCGAAAGACTGGGCAGTGACTGCTGAACAGTCGATCGTGTTCGGCAGCAGCGTTACGCCGGGCGGAAGAGAGGCAGTGGCTGTTTCTTGTCCTCTGAGGAACTGGTTCATAACCCTGTGTGTACGTGCGTCAACGGTGGTAGATTGTCTGTCGGAGAGTTAATAAGAAAAGGGATTCGAGGGGCTTTTGGCATGCAGACCTTTCCCCCTCCGTCGACCTCATCTTCTCCTCCCTTCACCTCACCACTGTCCTCTTCCCACTGCAGCACTCAGGGCCCTTTAATTAAAAATGCTCTGGAAGACGACTCCTGATCCTTTTGCTGGCAGGCTATTGATTTAAAGGATACAAACAAATAGGAGGGTGTTTCTTCATTGATCTGGTGATTAATCGAGGGATTTTCTAAAACCGATTAGTGTGGACATTTTAAAGGATGGAGGTGATGCCACAGAACTGTCCTTTTGTTTATTGAGTTTTGCTAAGTAAGAGTAAGCAACAAGGTGGGAGAAAATAATTTTACATAAGCAATATAACGACATAGATAACCATTTCCGTTAAAACAACATGAATATAAAATGATCAGAAATAGAAACTATGGCTGCATAATAAAAGAATGCAAATCAAATTCAAAAATACTTGATCCCAGAGGGAAGGAAAATACAATGCATACTTATATGCATTGTATTTTATATTATATGCATTATATTGATTGTATTTAGAAATACAATCAATATAATGGTAACTTCACTGAAGATGAACATTTTTCCGTTTTCATCCATTTCTCCAACGTTGCTGTGAGCTTTAGCATTTTTGGTCATGTAAACAAACGTGTTCTTTGACATCTTTCATTGTAGAGTTAGGAGGAAAAAAAATCAAATAGAGGTTGGGAACACATAATTAATGCGTTGAATGAAATAAATGAAAATAGAGGGGGTGTAACTAAGCACGCCATCTATTGTTACATTTTAATTGAACTGTATTGTCATTAAAATTTACCACTGGAGCATCTCCAATTTTAAGTCAATTTAAAACCTCCCCTTAGTCTCATTAATGAAGCCTTTTTAAATAAAGTTCTTTGAGTTGCAGATTGGAGGAGCAACGTTGGAAACAAAGGGAGTCTCCTCTGTGCCGTTTTGGGTTTATTTGATTAAAATAAACCCAAGTAAACCCAAAACGGCTTAACGAATGTTACTAAGTCAGGAATCAATTACACTAATGTATCATGTGAGGGTTTTGCCTTCAGCACTTCAGCAGCTTTGTTGCTACTTGATGAAATGACAATATTGGATTAGAATTAAAGAGTGAACACATGTTGGAGGTAATTCAAGTAATTCAGGGTTTTTTTTCTGCTACTGTTCATGAACCACAAACTAATAGTGAGGATTGTTTTGCTTTTGCTTTGCTTCTCCCTTTTCTTCACACCTACAACAAGATGTCAGGATCTCATGCAATTGTGTGCAAGGAGAGTCTGAAATAACAAACCCAGCTACGTCCATGCAGAATAAACTGATTAATCTAGTTGCACAACTCTGATCTCACATATTTTCACAGGTTATCAGAAAAGTTTCAATGCAAAGGGGAACTAACAGAAACGTCATGCTTTAGCCTAGTCCTTCCTCTTGTCATCCGATGACCTCTGAGAGCTTTCATTGCAAAATCTTGTGTAGTTTCTGACGAATCAGCTTCCACAGCACATTTCATGCTCTGTTACGGGTTCCGCGCGCACGTAAACCTCAGATCGTCTCACAACAGTACATATGCGATGATGAAGCTCCCATTTAAAATGTGTCTGTTCTCATTCCGACTGAAATAAAAATAAATTTAAATCAATCAATCAAGCTGCCCATTGAGCACGAGGGGCTCAGAAATATGCACACAAGGCAATTTTTTGTACTTTTCTGCTTCATATTTAGAATATAGATTGCTAACCCACATGTATATTCAACCAGAGTTTTGCAGCTATTTTTCCCATAATTGCTCAAATGATTTTCATACCACATCATATCAATTCATTTCTGAAGAATTGAAACTTAAATCCATTTAGGAGATAATCCTGCAGAGTAAAAATAAAAAAAAGCCCATGGATTTTACACAGTAGTTTGAGCCTGGTAATTAGCACAATGATTGCTGCAAGTTCACACCTTTTCTCCTGCTGCTTCAAGTGAAACCACAATCCAATGTTAGACTCTTCACTTCAAGTGTTAATAATCAGGAGAAGTAAAGTGCAGGAAAAACTGGAGTTTGTCTGGTTTTATATCCCTCATGCATCTTGAGTTTGCAGACAGAGCTCCTAGCATAGGACCGCAGCTGCCCCATAGTTTGAATGACTGGCATTCAAACTATGGGGCAGAGTGGCTGGCATAAAGTTAATCCTTTATAAGTACCATTAGCATACCAGTTGTATAAGTCATTCGAGTTACATAAGTAACTTTGTACATGACAGGTGAGCAAGCGGCTTTGAAACTTGGGTGTGTGTAGACGGGCTTGACCAACACCAGGTATGAATGGCAAGTTACCGGCTTTGTGTGTATCATGAAGTTGGGCGTGTTGATGGTGTTATGTTGACTTATCGAATTATGTTAACTCTTATGCATTATTGATCTGGTCAGTCTGTGTCTCAGTCTCAGCGCTTTGTAACTGGAGAATTTATTTACAATACTTACTAGACACTTACCAAACTTATTTTCTTATGATCAGATTGTAAACACATATCTTATAAAATAAACAGGAATAAAATGTATTCATAAAAATGTGTTATTAGAAGAACAAACAAGCAGATATTCAGCCCATGTTTGAGAAATCATAAAAAAAATATTTCTGCAATTTAGTGAAGAAGACGATGCCAGGAGGAGGAAGAGGATCACTGGGAGATTCTGGGAAGCTGAATCCAAACCTGGAGCTGAGGCCTCTCGTCTCGAAGAGCTGCCTGAAACAATAAAAAATAATTTTAGAAAAGTTCACACTGCACGTAAGAAGCCAATCGAAGGGAAGAATATATTTCACACAAAAAAAATTTGATGAATTTACAAAGGGAAGGAGATATTAGTAACTGCAAGCGAAAGAAAACACTGCGGCAAAATTTTGAAGAATATATCTTCAGAAGTATCAAACTCTCTAAAGAATATTATATTTTGATACACGTATCAAACGGCACATATAGCCTACAAAACACATTAAACTCTTCATATCAGACTTTGAGACGCTGTGAACAGATAAGCAGCAGAATACGAAAGGGTGATTTGCCGAGATCAGGCTGCGGTCAGTGGGGAAAACACACTCCACCCGGCCGCTGAGCCTGGAGCTGCCTGGCCCCGTTAGCTCCAAAAACTCTGGAGTATATTTCAAAGAAGCCTAATTTTGCATGACCTAAGTACATAGATAAAGCTATGAGGGATGCTTTCTTAACTAAAAACATCTTTAAACAACTTTTTGTGTCTAATTAATAGTGTACTTACCTCTATTTGCCGCTGCTGGTGGCGCAGAGCAATGGAGGCCGCCATCTTGCTGGTTCGGAGACGAGACCGGTATGGCTGCAAGCTGGTGTGTCATGCCCCCGCACTCTGGCTTTTCAAAATGAAATCTGGCTAACCATTTTTTCGGTGACCAGATCCCCAGTATTGCTTGTTTCTCACAAGAACATTACTTAATCTGACCTGCGGTTGGCAGGAAAAACTACAACGTGAAAAACGAACAAGATTGTCTGTATGCAGCCTGTGTAATGTCTATGTGTGATACGGCCCCTGTGTAGACTGGACAGAGCAAACTTCCGGGTCAGACCGCTTGTCAAAAATGAAATCATGAAAATTGAAATTGATCGCTCATTATCCACTTTTTCCATTTCCGTTTTGTGTACTAAATGGGAAATCGGATAACAAGCTGAGCCGTTATCCGATTTCGGTTTAATAAACAAAACACCTAGTCTATTTTTGTGTCTTCTTTTTTCATTTCAAACAAAAAATGAACTGCTTGAAAATACACGGACCATCGTTGAGAACATGGTCAAGATTTCTGAAGGTGTCAAGTTTGTCTGTTCAAACAATTATATCCAAGTATAAACAGACAAATATCAAGACATAATTCCCAGTCCGAAAGATGTTAAGAGGATGTGACATAAACCAAAAGGTCACTGAGAAAGGAAGAACCCATCACTCCAGAGGCAGCATAGAGTGACAGGTTCAGGAACTGTCAGGGTGGGGCATTGGTTGGTGGTGAGGAGAGACGCTGAGACCCAGATAAGTGATGAATGTGATTAATTTAATGATAATTTGCTCAACAGAACAGACCAGGACAGGCAGGACGGCAGGAGACAAGCGAACAGCTAATTGCCGGCAGCAACTGACGATATGGACGAAATATGAGCAAAAACACAAACCAGGACTTGGCGGTTCTACTGGAGAGTGTAGACAGCGTGCAACAACGTTAAACAAATGACATGCAATAGACAATCGACAAGGACCCGATGAGGAACACAGACAACAGGTGAGACTAAATACACACGGGGTAATCAAGGGAACGAGACAATCAAAGGGGGGAAAAAAACGCAGCAACAGAGACTCACAGGGAACAGGACTACACAGAAAAACTCAAAAATAAACACACAGAAACACGGATCGTGACAGGAACATGTTGCACATTCTCAACTGTCTCAAGTCACAGAATGACGACACCTGAGAGTGACTCAAACTTTTGTCTGACAGAAAAGTCCCATGGGAAAAAAACATATTAATATGAGGTAAAGCAGTCCTGCCGCAGCAAAATTTAAGACGTAATTAATATATTTAAGGCCAACTTACTTTTTAAAATGAAGTTAAGATATTTTAAACGCCTTAATTTTAGAGACATGAATTTAAGACTTTTTAAGGATCCGCATACACCAGCTTTTTTGGGAGAAATAGAACAAAAGTTCATGCAAACTATTGTAAAAACTATTGTACTGGACAAATACCAGGCAAAAGTACATACATTTCTCAATTTAAAGAAAAATGATAAATCTTTCTCAATTATTGGCATTCATCCAACTGAAATCCTTTAGGTAATCCTAACTAACCTAAACCAGAAAAGTTTAACTTGATAGGAAAAACAAAAAAAGAAGAAAACACTTTTTTACGTATGTAGAACTCTGGTTTCAACTTCAGATATATGTACTGGTATATATGTCAGGTACATATGTGTTTCTGCATGAGTGGCAATGTGTTTCGGATCATTACTTGCCTGCAGGGTCGACTCCCCATCCGCTCTCACAGACACAGCCTCTGTCTCACCCCGTACGATCCCCGAGAGAGTGTAACGAGAGAGAGTGAGAGCAGGGAGGATATGTGGACAAGAGACAGAGGTGGGAGAAAAGAGGCAGCAGGGGGAGGAAGAGAACAAGACTGGAAAATGAAAGGGGCCTAAGACTGAGCAGGCACACAGCACTGACAGCAGTCCTTTTAAGGAGCGTCCTGATTGATAAAAATCTTTCTCACCACCAGCAAGCGCCTTAAACTAAATCCCTGCAGAGAGACGGAAAACATCAGCAGCACAATGCTGCCTTTGGCAAAATCAGAAGCTTGCCTTCTGATTTCACTAATAATTAAGAGTGGTATCAACAGGAAACAATAAGATAAGTAAGTTATAATTGTACATTAATTGTACATTAATAATTGTACAAAGTTATAATTGTTTAATTGGACTTAGAATTTTATCACAACATTTTGTAGTGATAAAAAATAATTATGATAAATTAAGTACCTGTATGGTGCTACAAACACAAATGTTCTTCTAGAAAATGATTCTTATTTAACATTTTCTTCTTCGGGAAGCCAGTTACCTGAAGAAGTCAGATCTGTCACTAAGCGGTACATAGTAAGTGAATTTAATCATATTTTTGAAATGAATGATTTCTATTGGTGCTCATATGAGACAATGGGTGGAGAAAATAGTAAAAAAGAACATTCCTGATAATGCTGTCAGTTTTTGTTTCATTTTAACATTCATTGGAATTTTTCAAGACAACAATAAATCAAAATTCTTTTCACAATACAACATTTTTCATGATAATCGATAAATGTTCATTGTCAGGCACTTCTCTGTTTCTGGTGCCACACTAAAGGTGCCACACTAAAGGCACTAAAGGCATTAAAGGCCTTTAGTGCCTTTAATGCCTTTGGAAGGCACTAAACTTTAGTTTAGTGCCTTCCACTAAACTTAACATTAATGCTCCTGCATATGAACTGGCAGCTTCTTTAGCAGGGACTGTCAGCTGGCCAGCAGCCTTCTTTATGCTTAGCTCATAAAGTAACATTTGATATAAAAACCTCACCGTTTTTAAATCTTATGTTATATCCTCACTTTCTGAGAAACTGAATTTTGGGTTTTCATTACGTCATAATTATCAAAGCTTACAGAAATAGCCATCTGAAATATGGCTATTTCAGACTGAAGAAAAAGACACTTCACCCCAGCACAACTGTTTTTACTGAAAAGCGTTGAGTCCTTTCGAAATTGCCATGTCTTTTTTAAGCAAATCTTTTTTCATAATTTCGAATTGCACCATGCTGTGATCAAGTGAAATGCTGCTTGTTTTTTCCTAGACCAGCTACACTTATTATAAATCGCCCTGGTTAATCCAGTTCCCAGTGTCAAAGGCAAACCATTGCAGAGCTGGTTTTGAATCGGTCCTTGCCCTGCCACAGTGAAATTACAAAAAAAGGATTGTTTCTAATCACCATCTGCCTGTGAAAACACTGACATGCCCACATGTATGAGATCAGTGACATGATATTGACAAGAGATATTTTACTCCTAAAACATCGCACACACTGTCATTCTCCAGTTTAGGTGAGGCAGCACTGCCAGGTGTAAGATTGTTATCTGATTTAACATGGCTATGGGCTTGTCGGGCCAACAGTTTCTGACACGAAGAATGTGTGTGAGGCCAAATGAGGTTATGCACATGTTGTGACTGCTTTCATAAACCCACTGTGTCCCTGTGTGCCTCTATGAAAGTCTATTCCCTTTGATATGCGAGCTCCATCTGTGCTTACTTGCATTAAGGATGCGTTTGTGTCCTTAAAAATTTGAGAATGTCGTAGCTCTTAATCTACTGGGCAGCTATGCTCACAGGTCAGCTTAGTGGGGTTTAATGTGCTTTTGTGTAATAAAACTCCGTTGGGAGCACTTTGAAGGGTTCACACCTCTGCCTCTGCAGTAACACAGAGAATACAGAGAGAATACCGAGTGCTTTCAGAGCTTAGCTGTTTGTTTATAGAAGGCATGTCTGCTGAACGCAACTGAAGTTGAAGCGAAACAGAGTCCAGCCTTCGTCACAGTACGCACAACCACAGCAGCTAAAATCATCATTTTTGCAACATTGTTTAAATACAAGTGGAGCGGATGTGACATTTCAGACAAACAATGAAGATTAAATAAAATTGTGCCGTCTAAATATGTAAAAAGAAATAATCTAAGTTTCATACTCTGACTGCTTTGCAAAGCCATCTGTTTGTCGCTGAAACCCTCCGGATTGTTCCAAGAAGCATATTTAAATGGAGAGCTTCGATTTTGCCTGCAATGGAGCTGGGAAACAAAACAGAGCTGCCCGCATACTGCAATTAGGCTCTGATGCTGTCACAATGGGAGAGAAAGGAGGCGGATAAAAAGCCTTCTTGTAGCCGTGGAAGGACATTTAAAAGCTTGCTTAAAAAGCCTGTCGGCTTTCATCAGCAGGTCGCAAACGCTGCCGAGGTGGACAGAGGCCGGGTGGCCCGTGGTAATTACTATGTAAATGAGCCGCCGTGTTTGGATCAGAGGCAGAGCCGAGCTGGAAAGCACTACGGCACAAAGCGATGGAGGACGCGGTTCAGGCGAAGAAGGAGACGCGTGTCGATATGCACGCTGCGATTGTTT
Source organism: Micropoecilia bifurca (assembly GCA_903067075.1). Taxonomy (NCBI): domain Eukaryota; kingdom Metazoa; phylum Chordata; class Actinopteri; order Cyprinodontiformes; family Poeciliidae; genus Micropoecilia; species Micropoecilia bifurca. The sequence continues at coordinate 4,686 of CAEGAF010071244.1, read as the reverse complement.
GCTGGAAAACAGTATGGTTCAGTGGATGCGGTTGACTCGGTCCATTTGATGCCATGTATACGCGAAGACCTTACTCACGAGTGCTGAAGGGGAGAAAAAATTAAATTTGCCTCTCTGGAAAGCTTGTAGAAAGTAGGATGGATGGACTTTGGATTTGATAAACACAGAGGACCAACACCAAAGGAGAAAATGACTCCCCTTCACACCAGCTTTGCTTCACAATCATCCACAAGCCACAGTAGGGATAGGGACTTAGAATTTTATCACATTTTGTAGTGATAAAAAATTATTATGATAAATTAGGTACCTGTATGGTGCTACAAACACAAATACGCTTCTAGAAAATGATTCTTATTTAACATTTTCTTCTTCGGGAAGCCAGTTACCTGAAGAAATCAGATCTATGTCACTAAGCTGCACACAGTAACTGAATTTAATCATATTTTTGAAATGAATGATTTCTATTGGTGCTCATATGAGACAACGGATGGAGAAAATAGTAAAAAAGAACATTTCTGATAATGCTGTCAGTTTTTGTTTTATTTTAACATTCATTGGAATTTTTCAAGACAACAATAAATCAAAATTCTTTTCACAATACAACATTTTTCATGATAATCGATAAATGTTCATTGTCAGGCACTTCTCTCTTGTTTCTGGTGCCACACTTTTTCCTTCCACTAAACTTAACATTAATGCTCCTGCATATGAACTGGTAGCTTCTTTATCAGGACTGTCAGCTGGCCAGCAGCCTTCTTTATGCTTAGCTCATAAAGTAACATTTGGCATAAAACCGTCACCGTTTTTAAATCTTATGTAATATCCTCAATTTCTGAGAAACTGAATTTTGGGTTTTCATTATGTCATAATTATCAAAGCTTACAGAAATAGCCATCTGAAATATACATGTGTGACTGAAGAAAAAGACACTTTACCCCAGCGCAACTGTTTTTATCGAAAAGCGTTGAGTCCTTTCGAAATTGCCATGTTTCCATTAAGCAAATCTATTTTCATAATTTCAATTTGCGCCATGCTGTGATCAATGGAAATGCTGCTTGTTTTTTCCCAGACTAACTACACTTATTATAAATCGCCCTGGTTAATCCGGTTCCCAGTGTCAAAGGCAAATCGTTGCAGAGCTGGTTTTTGAATTGGTCCTTGCCCTGCCACAGTGAGATTGCAAAGAAAGGATTGTTTCTAATCACCGTCTGCCTGTGAAAAACCACTGACATGCCCACATGTATGAGATCAGTGACATGATAATGACAGAGATGTCCCTGTGTGCCTCTATGAAAGTCTATTGCCTTGGATATGTGAGCTCCATCTGTGCTTATTTGCATTAAGGATGCGTTTGTGTCCTTTAAAATTTGAGAATGTCATAGCTTTTTATGTTTGTTTGTTTTTTGCTTTGAACGACAGGGCTTTGACATGTTTTTGCTCCTCTTAAAGAGTATCTGGAAAAATTCTAACTTGGTTTTAGGGTCAGGTAGGAATAACCTCAGTTAAAGAATGTTGTGCACCCTGTTACCATTTGTTTTTCACTTATCGGTATTTCTTTAAAGATATGTCTGAGATGTGCATGAGAAATCCTTTGACATCATTCACAGACTGCAAATAGAACAACTGCTCTGGAGAATGTAGTTTTGGACAAGTGATCAAATCCATTAAAGACAGCTGGATGTTTTTTTTTTTGCTAATGGACAAGCATCCCTTTTTAAAGCATTTTTTGCTACCTCTTACAGTGAAATCTCGACATTCTCCTTGGGATTGCCTTGTTAGACCGAAAGGTCCTGGAAAAAGTGAAGTACATACTGTATTTCCAAAAAGAGCTTGACAAGAGTCTCAAACACAGGGAGGATACTGTAAAAGTCAACATTTGTGACCAAAATAACACAAGACCTAAACAGCCACATTTAGATGAAAGGAGACATGTTTGCTTAGCAACCAACCAAGGAACCACTGAGGCTCAAACCTTCCACAAATTGAAAACTGGAGCACCAGTTTTTGGTCCACATTAGAGATCACAACTCCCCAAAAGAACCGAACTTTCTAGGCAAATAAACTGGAGTTTGATTAAAGAGGCTTTAACAGGGCTGGTGGAGCCTAAATGTGGTCACAACTTTAAGTTTAAAACAGGAAAGTGATACTAAGTGCACATCACAATTTGTTCCTAACAGGTAATGGAACCTGCTAGGGAAGCCCTAAAATGGGCTTGACATTTTATCAATTTTAATCTGAGAAAACTCTGTATGCAATGCATCATAAAAAGCTTGCCTTTTTGCTCTTCAGAGGAACTGTGTGTTTCTGCATGTGAACAGTGCTCTCTCTGCACTGTGCTGGCAGGATACAGACAGCTTCTCTTTAATAGCCACAGACCCTCTGACCAGAAAGCGGATTAATTAAGAGGCCAGACAAGAATCCCCTCGGGGCGGACGCCGCCTGCACCTCCCCTAATACTGGTACACACCACAAGGCCACGCAAACACCAAATTAATTAATAAGTAAATAAAGCAGAGGGAAGCTGTGTGCAACATTCACTCACACGCAGAGATGTAGGTGAATTAAAAAGAAAAGCTGGTCTCAGTGGTGGGCTTTGTACCAATCAAAGGTGCTTCAAAAGAGCCTTTATGCACATAAACTGGGAACTCAACACCCTCCTTGCATTCAACAAATAACGTCTTTGTCGATATCAATGCCAATTCATTAATAACGCCCACACGAAGCCGCTCTGGCTGGATCAAAGGGCTGTGCAACGAGGTGAAACAAAGAACAAAAACCACGTATCATTAAGAATACAACACAAGAAAAGAGATTAAATGAAATGTAAATTAAAGTATGATTAAAACAGACTGAAGTATTTAACATTTTTAAAAACAGATTAAACAAATTAAACACAGGCAGATTGCAAGACAGCAGGGCAGAAATGGGTTCGTAGAAGGATTCTGATCTTCTCGAATGTAAAAGATGTGACGAAGGTATTTAAAACTGGACTAATTTAAAAGTTGTTAAATTATTTAAACTTTTTAAATTATTTTTCAAGGAGTGCTTATTCTCGTGCACCTTTATTAAAAAGTTCTAAATAATTTAATTTACGACAAACATTACCTGTAATATACACACACACATATATATTCCCCCCTCCCCCAGAGATTCCCCCAGTGTATTATAAGCCTGGCAGCCCACCAGGCTTTACTTGTTTTTTTGTTTTTTTCTATGGCTGCATTTTTTTAAGACTATAGTTGGTCTGCAGATATTAATTTTCCAATAACGCATAGTTATCAAGTGATATTTTCAAATTTCCTGTCAACTTTAAAGATATTTTAACTCAAAGACATGACGGGCCGCTGGATGAATGACGGACCTAACATCAAACCACCAGGCTTAGCAAGTTTTCAAGGGGAAACCTTGTTTCTCCAATAACTTATTAAATTACACATATGTGACAAATGTATGTTTTATTATTGTCTGTCATCGGTTTGTTTTATATTTTAAAACTTGTACTTTAATTCATAATCTTTTTTCCTGCCACCGTATATCAGATGAAATGCGCTCAGGGAAACTGTTAAATTTAATATAATTTGTTGTGTTTTTACTGGAGTTAAAGTCCAGGAAAAGAAGTGAAAGTGTTCTCTGACAGTCATCTGTCAGCACACTTCAGCCTGTGACGGTGCTCTGTGTCAATCGCAGTCCATCTACTTCCACTTCCCTCATGTAAGCTGGTGAATAGGAGGTAACTCGATCCGGTAAAAAGGAAACACTGAGGACATTTAACAAAAAAAACCCCCTTCAACTCTTCTAACAATTTTCTTATAAAGGCAGGCAAGAACGAGTAATGTCTTTTTGCCACACCGCACCTCATTAGAAATCATCTCTTTAATGCGTTTAATTATCCAATGTGGTCTTTGGCCGAAGTGGGCCCTGAAAAGGGATCTTCAGTATCTGATTTCTGGCTCATTCTATGTAACTGATTCTATAGATAACGTATCAAATAGCTTGTTGTTGCAAACAACACGAGAGTCGATATGCGACAAAGTGTGCTCTGACTGACCAGTGTCATGTATGCTCCTGGAAGATGGTGTGGCGCTACGTGGGGCTTTTTGTGCAGGCCGGACCTTGTGTTTCCAGCCCTCGGAGGAGGTTAGAGTTTCCTCTGGGGTCGTGAGAAAAAGGGCCCACTCGGAGAAGAAAGATCTTCACCGTGAGCGCCACTTCAGAGTTTACCGGCTACAACTCGACATCAAGATCGAAGAAAGTCACACCTGAAACCCGAACCTGACTCGGTTACGCTATGGTGAGAGGTACGACGGAGGCGACTGAGAAAACTTCAAAACACTTGCAGTTGATTGAATAAATGAACTTGAACGTGACACTGGACATATTGCTCTTACCACTCTTATTCAACCCCAAAGAATAATTAGCTTCCTGGAGCTCAGAGAACAAACTTTAAAAATCTTTTGTTAGCTTATAAGTGAGTGGCTTAGCACTAAAATGCCACAAATCTGTAATGAACTTCCAGAAAACTGCAAAACACAGTGTTCCTTTAAATCAAAGCTAAAAGCTCAAGAACATCACATTAGATTACATTACATTACATTACATGTAATGTGTATAATAGAGGTGCGCCGATCGATCGGTCACCGATCATAATCGGCCGATTTTCGTGAAATCGGTGATTATCGGGATCGG